>VYZS01004609.1:1745-29086 GCA_013400695.1 Neodrepanis coruscans | reverse complement strand
TATAATATATAATATATATATAATTAGTTAACATTTCAAACTTATTTCACTTTCTTATTTTAGAATATATTCACAGACCTAAGCCACTATCCTAGAAATCCAATTACATTTTAAGAAAAATAATTGCAATAACTTAATTTCATTTAATACAGGTAGCATTTAACCTAGTAGGAGTAGAACAGCATCAAATCATTTCAATGAAGGTCCCAAACTTCCCACAAAACTTATGCCACAGTGTGCTACTGCAATGTGCTATTAAGGTCACCACATTGAGGCTGTTTTCAGTTAAAAGATAAAGACTTCCAGAGACAACAGACCCATACAGATTTGGCTCCACCCTCTTTTCCCATATCCAGGGAGCAATTCAAGTCCAACTGCTCCATTCATTTCATCTGTGCCATAAGATCATGAAAAGAAAATCACTACCACATTTAAAACCTTATCCAGTTAAATTGTTGGCCAAATAGCTATTCAGTGCTTCAAATATTTTGTTTCTTACACTCATATGTCACTCTCTACTACACCAGAAATACTGTGTTCTCATGTAGACAAGACAGCTAATTCTGAGATATGAAGTCCTTTACAATTGAACTGTACAAAAACACCATCTATCATATATCCAACTAGCAACCAGTATGCAAGCAAATACCTTTTTTATCTGAAATTCTCTCCCCAGTTTGCAATTTCATTTTCTTGAAAGGCTGCTTATTCAAATAGAAGCAAACTCACTCAACAGTGGATATTTTTCTTGGAAGAGGAAGCCATTTTTTCTCAGCATTCAACAGACTTAAAAAGAACTGTATAAAGATTTTCCTAGTGAAGGAGGAAATAATGTACCTGCTTGGAGATAAATATAATCTAGCAGGAAAGTAGAGGCAGATTAAAACCAAACATGCAACTTAGTGCACATGGAAGTAACATTAAAAAAAGTACATGAGCATATTTGTCACTCCTCCAGGAAAAACATTCCAACAATTACAACAAAATCTTAAGGGTATACATAAGAAAATTTTCGGCTGTACTAAGGGTTGCTTAGAGATTGTTTCTATAATTGATGCAGCAATTGAAGTTCCATATGTATGCAAAATACAATATTTCTTAGTGTGAAGGAAATGGCTTATGGTTTAGGGAACCTTTTGCCTTCTACATTTAAAAAAGTATTCTTACAGCATACTTGCTATTTACTTTCCTCTTCCTTGATAGCTCAGTTGTACTCTATCTGTCCTCCAATACAGCTGACAGATCATCACAGTTCTTGTTGCTCTTCTTCATGAACTGTTGGTTAAATGTCACTGGGTCCTCACTGATTTATAGATATTTTAAATTATTGAAACATTCCTTTACTTGCTGCTTATTAAGTCTATTTTCTCATATTCCTAGGCCCTCAGTCCCATTTATCTCACTCAGCTGATGCCTATCTTCTTTCTCTTCTCTCTTTGTGTTGAAGATTGAAACAAAGTGGATGCTAAGAATGTTATCTATCTTCATGAAATCTATTATTTAGATTCTTCATTTTAAAGAGAGGGAATGACTCAGGGGATTTTTAACTGGATAAAACTTTTCCTGCTACGTTGCTGGGTCATGTCCATTATAGGTCACCAAGGTCTGAAAGCTGGCTTCTGCATAATGAGTCAGTGATTTCAGGTGTTCACAAAGATGATGGATTAATAATTTCATTATTATGTCACCAAGTCAGAATTCACACAGTTCAGTGCAGATAAAAAGTGATCTGCTCAGTCAGACCTCTCACTGAAAGTTTGAACTGAATTTCTGATCATACCAAGATCAGCTGAATAAAAACTTGCCATACAGATGGAGTGAATTGTATTTTCATGAGGAAATGCTCTTGCTAAATGGAAAAGAAAATTAAAAAACTTTGCAAACCAGGATGAGGGACATTCAGACAGTATGTAAGTGGTTGTGTTGTTGGGGGTTTCTTTTAATGTGAAGAAATTTATTTACAATAGCTGAAGGTCTGAAATCTTTGACCTAACTCCTTTGTACTTATTTTTATTGAAAGTGTAAAAAGAAGAGGTCAGGTTGCAAAACAATACAAGACCATGACAACTACCAGTTAATATTAAAGTCACACAGAAGAGGTCTACAAAGAGAAGATCAGATAAAGTTCGGCAGGTAGACAGGTGCTATGAGGCAGAATCAAAAAATGATGACACTGCATAAGAACAAATATCGAGCTTGGAAAGAGGAAGAATTCAGAAATACTGTTCTCAAAACTGCTTGTACTCATCTATTTGCATAATAACCTTTCAGAAGCCCAGCTTTGCTCCTGAATTTAATGCTATATACTATCCCTACAAAGTACTATAGCACTGAAATTAAAAAACATTTGTTCTGTAACTCTTACATTACATTAAGCATCTTTGTTTCCCGGATATACAACAATAGTACACTCTTACTGGAAATTGCTGCTTGAAAATAGAGTAGAAGTAGTGTTAACCACACCTTCCTATAAAAATACTGAATCAGTGAACAAATTTTCTTAATCAGATACACGCAAAAAGAACAAACAAACAAACCTGAGAAGACTATTTGAATTTTCTGAGATAGAATAGTCTTTACGAGTATCAACCAAGACACCATTGTGCTGGTTTAAGAATAAAGTGGAAGGAGAAATGAACCCAATTTAAGAACGATTACAAGTCAGAGTTACAATTTACTAAAAAAGATTATAATACATACAATGGTACAAAGTAAAACTGGTTTTGAAACACAAGGACAGAGTATAACCCAGCACTCCGGAACAACAACAGAACAGTCCTCCTTAGCTCCTGTGCTGAGCACCGCATGGTCCCTCTGGGTGCAAAGCAGAAAGGAAGGAAACCTGTTGGTCAGGATGATGATCACAGTTTTGTCAAAGTAATGATGTCTCCTCGAGAGTGGCAGTCACAGTCTTGTTAAAGTTCTGTTCCTCCTCTAGATCTGACAAGCACTACCAAGTCCCAAAACCCAAAGATTACATATCCCCAGGTTCAGGTGGGAATATCTCCCAAGGGCAGGGAGTTTCACAATGATGGTTTAACTGTGTGTCATGGTATATTTTCAGACTCTTTGATGATCTAGGCCATTGCAATTGTCTGTTGTGCCAGTGCAGCAGGGTCCATCAGCAGAGAGGACTCCTCCAGCTGGGTACGAAGGTGTTAATACCTCCCTGGAGGGCAGTTAGCACAACTGAGTCATTGGTGTGAAAAAAGGCACTCCCCAGCCTCTCAAGGTTTGTCTGTTTCCTTACCTATTGTAAGGAGATGTGAGGTGTGCCCTGGGAAACTGCTACAAATGATTCGTTATTAACAGCCCATCAGGAATTACATAGAGAGTATAGAATATACAGTTTTACATGATGATAAACTGGTCCCAGCCCCTGTAAATGTGACAACCATTCAAGAGGCATCTGGCTAGATAGGTTGATACATGTGCTAAAAGTGCATTCTATAACAGATAGAGCAAGAATTAGATATCATGTTCTCAGTATCTGTACTGAGTTTTCTGTAAAAGAAAAGCAAAACAGTATTTGATAAACAGATGTAGCTAAATTGCTAGCACTAAAAATTGGCCTACAATCATTGTACTCACNGAAGACTATTTGAATTTTCTGAGATAGAATAGTCTTTACGAGTATCAACCAAGACACCATTGTGCTGGTTTAAGAATAAAGTGGAAGGAGAAATGAACCCAATTTAAGAACGATTACAAGTCAGAGTTACAATTTACTAAAAAAGATTATAATACATACAATGGTACAAAGTAAAACTGGTTTTGAAACACAAGGACAGAGTATAACCCAGCACTCCGGAACAACAACAGAACAGTCCTCCTTAGCTCCTGTGCTGAGCACCGCATGGTCCCTCTGGGTGCAAAGCAGAAAGGAAGGAAACCTGTTGGTCAGGATGATGATCACAGTTTTGTCAAAGTAATGATGTCTCCTCGAGAGTGGCAGTCACAGTCTTGTTAAAGTTCTGTTCCTCCTCTAGATCTGACAAGCACTACCAAGTCCCAAAACCCAAAGATTACATATCCCCAGGTTCAGGTGGGAATATCTCCCAAGGGCAGGGAGTTTCACAATGATGGTTTAACTGTGTGTCATGGTATATTTTCAGACTCTTTGATGATCTAGGCCATTGCAATTGTCTGTTGTGCCAGTGCAGCAGGGTCCATCAGCAGAGAGGACTCCTCCAGCTGGGTACGAAGGTGTTAATACCTCCCTGGAGGGCAGTTAGCACAACTGAGTCATTGGTGTGAAAAAAGGCACTCCCCAGCCTCTCAAGGTTTGTCTGTTTCCTTACCTATTGTAAGGAGATGTGAGGTGTGCCCTGGGAAACTGCTACAAATGATTTGTTATTAACAGCCCATCAGGAATTACATAGAGAGTATAGAATATACAGTTTTACATGATGATAAACTGGTCCCAGCCCCTGTAAATGTGACAACCATTCAAGAGGCATCTGGCTAGATAGGTTGATACATGTGCTAAAAGTGCATTCTATAACAGATAGAGCAAGAATTAGATATCATGTTCTCAGTATCTGTACTGAGTTTTCTGTAAAAGAAAAGCAAAACAGTATTTGATAAACAGATGTAGCTAAATTGCTAGCACTAAAAATTGGCCTACAATCATTGTACTCACCATTCTACCCTTCTTAACAGAAGAGAGGAAATATATACAGGAGAAATACAGAATTTCATATGGGTTGCTCTTTATAAAATACTGCATTACTCCTACTGATAAAAAATCTAGACTTAAATTATAATAACTTCTTCCTACATGGTGTTTTAATATGAATGTTTTCTCAAAGTACATTATAAAGGTCATTACCATTATGGTGGTTCTAAAGGCAGGGGAACAAGGCACCAAAAGATGAAGTTCCATAGCCATCGTCATCCGTTGGTCATAAAATAATTAAAGCATCTTAGAGCTGTGTTCTCTTAAATATTACTTCTTTAGGAGAATTTTTAGTTTCACTTCCATCAACTTCAAAACTACAAACAATATGCTGATTTTTAAACATGTGCCTTTTGGAAAAAAAAAAGTGAACATCAGAACTGGAACATAAAAATAAACAAAAGATAGCCTAGAACAGTGAACCCATCACCCACATATAATGACTTACTGAGAAGGCAGCACTAGCATTTTTCTAGATGCAGCTAGAAGAGATTTGGTCCCCAGAAAAATTAGTCTTTGATACTTGATCTGTTTCACAGAATGTTATATTCACAGGAGGCTGGCTGCTCTGTTTGAGAAAACAATTAGCAAGGGAAGCTTTCAATTACCTCAGACTTTGCAAAATTTGAACATTTTACAAAGTATAAAGAAAATAAAAGTATAAAGGATTTGATTGAGGCCAGAGGCAGTGATACAGTGAAAATGTGAAACCAGAGCTGTGACTGGTTCTGTTTGTCATACTTCCCTTGACAGTTTTTGTCTAGTAATCCTGGCCAGAGTTCTAATTTAGATCATTACATTTTTTAGCTAATTTTCTACTTCCAGTTTCAGTTGGCTGGAAATTTTCTTTCTTTCTAATATGAACCACATGCAGATTTAAACTGGGTAGTGTTAAACAGATGCTGCATTTCATTCCAGGCAGGTTGCCATTGATGAATCCTGTAGTATGACATTGAGGGCCGCTGAACTGAGAGTAAGATGTACATAGAGTGAATATCCAATCCAATGAATTAATAGCAGAATTTACTTTGATATCAGAGTAATATTTCATTGCTTTGTGATGGCTATATATTTCAGCAAGTCATTGAATCTCTGTTTCCATTTCTTAACTGATAAATGTAATCCCTCTTGTACAAAAGTTTCTGCTTATGTTATGGTAATATCATAATATAGACAGGTCCTGATCTCAAATGAACATCAAGGTACAAACAGATTGTGCTTATTGCATTAAAGTACCAAGTCCAAAGAAATTCTTAAATTCATATGCGCTAGCACACTATGACCCAGTAAATATTTTTCCAGTGAAGTAATCCTTCAGCGTTCTTAGTTCTACTCTGGACTTTCAAAAGATAGAAACACACATAGTGAGTTGCTACAACCACTTGCTTAAGGTTAATTGGCAAGACCTCATCAAAACCAGAATTAAGATGGAATTGGTATTGTGATGATCCAGAGAACAAATCGCTGCAAGAGTCTTTACTGCCAAGAGAAATCAAAGGGAACTTCATCTGTTTGGATGCATCTGCCAAATGGATAATGTCCACTTTCTAAAGACTGTGCTTTTTGGTCTGAGAGTGAGTGGCACATTAAGAGGTAAACCACATGGGATACAGCTGGATTATATATCCAAATGGTCAGCAGGCAATTGAACACACTGCTGTACAAAATAAAACACATAAAAGACAAAGATCATCCTCCACAGTCATGAGACTATGGAAGAGAGAAAGTAACAGAAGGAGAAAATGACATATTTAGACCCACATTTACAGCTTGTGATAGTGGGGTGCTATTTCAGAGACTTTAATCACCAACAAAAGAAGTTTGTAGCCACAGAAAGACTTTACTAACAAGTGCTTGACACTTCTTGAAAACTTCTGCATTTTTTTTCCAGAGAGAAAAGGGTTTGTGGATGTGAAGCAAAGCCTTCAGGGCTAACACTAAATACCCTATGGCTGTAAAACAGCAACAAATTCACAAACTATAAGGAATTCTAAAATCTCTAAACTTTGGGCATAGGAGGAACAACAAGTTCACTGCCAGATCAGCTTCACTCTCCAGGCTCAGTTGAGAAAAGAGAGAAAGAAATGTACTAATCTAGTAGAAAAATGTTGGAGGTGAGTGAAGCATCACTGGTTTATTTGTCCAACAGATTGGTAAAGTTTGGGGTTTCCTCCCTCCATTCAGTCTTTTTATTGCAGTTACATGTGTAGTTGACTGCCTAAAAAGCAAATTTTCTAAATTAGTTTGTATTGATAATATTATACTTTATTTTTCCTTCTTTAATTTTCGTCTTTAATGTTTATTTATAAACCATTACCCCTGCCTAAATTGTTTCACCTTGTGCTAAGGACCATACAAGAATCTTTCAGCTTCACTGTATAAATCTGCTTGGAAGCGCTGTGTATTTGCAAGTTTGTATCTGATCTTAATGCTTGCTTACCACACTGCATGTCTGTCTGGCGGTCTTATCCCTCAGTGTAAACACAGTATGTTATTTCTAAAGTAATCTTGTTTTAAAAAAACAAACATAAAATCATAAAATATAGAAAGTTATTCTGATGATCAATAGAGCACTAATGTAGTTACCCAAAGAAGAATCTAGGCAAGACTGCATCACCAAGGAGGAAAATGTCGCCATTGTCACCACCTTCACAAAAATAAGTTTGTCAAATTTTGCAAAACATATTGTTTTAGCTATTCTAAGTTCAAGTAGCGAACAGTCTCTAGTATGGAAAACCTCATTTGAAATATGAAAGGTAACGGAAGGAACATTTTCCCTAAGGTTATTATTTGTAGAAAAGAACAAAAAACAAAGACTTTCTTGCTTCCAAACATTTAAATGAGTTCAGAATTACCCTATACACAGCCTTCTGTCTTCCTCTGAGACAAAGATAACTCTACAGCTCTTTGAGACACTAATTACTATGCCAAAAAATATTAATAATAGCAGCCAGTTATAATATACCATGTAGAATCCTAGTGCTTAGGAGTTAATTTCCGCTCTTGGTCAGAGAGAGGTCTGTTTTTGAAACAGAAATTACATGTGGAGCTTTCTAAAAACACAGTTATCTGGAGTAGAAGAGACACTGCTTGTGTTGAGCATTCCTTCAGAAGAGGCTTTCCCACTCTGGGGAATCATAGGTCACTAGAAGGTCCCAGGAGTGGTTACTGGAGGGCATCACAAGATTTATACAGTCCCTTACAAAACATTTGAGATACATACAAAATATTTGAGATAACTTCAAAATATTTTCAATTGTTCATGTGGACCCTAGTTGTATTTTTTTAGAGCAGTATGCACTGGTTTTCAGCTACCCCAAATATGAAGACTTAGTTTGTTGAACATGAGGACTCCTTAGCAGCTCCTAGATTTAGGACGTTTAGATATGTTGACCTGAACTCACAACATCCAAAATGTCCTGTTCATTTTACCTGTGTTTTCCTTCCATTCATTGGAGGGGAAAAAGAACCTGGTTACGTCTCAAAATAGTTCTTAGATGAGATTTAAGCTCTGTGGTTTTAGCTCAGTTCCACTAAAATGTCAGAAACTAGTTCTTAAGAACAGGCAAATGCATTCAGAGAAGCTCCGGCACTATAAATGAATCTTTGATTGTTTGGTTTGTGTACCAGGAGTTTGTGCTTTTATTTAATTTGCAGGCAGTCTTCCAAATGTCTCAGCTTTCTCTCCCAAAACTTAGAAAAATGTTGCCAAACTTCTATAAGAATCAAGGACGGAAAAGCAATTATTTCCATACTTCTCTGGACAATCATCGGAAACCCAAGAGAATGATGCTAGTGTAATATGCTGCCAAACCCCACAACTATCAAGTAATGAATAAATCTCTTACTTGTCCCTGTGTTGTCTGCTGGATTTTTTGGCCTGCTTCTTGCCATAGAAAATGTTACAAAAATCAAAGATTGATGTTCCTTTATCCTGTCTCCTTGGTATCAGAATAAATCATCATCTTTCTCAAATTCTTCACTCATCCAAGATAAGAATCTCATAGAGGTTCCTCTCATTAAACTTTTGTGTGACTAATGATCTCACAGGCACATGCCAAGATCAACCCCACAAAATGCTGGTAGCTCCCAAAATCCATATTTCACTGTAGTCTGTTTAAAGAGATGCCCTCATATTACAGCCCACAATAAGTGTTGCCACCTTTTACACTGACAACAGGTTTCACACACACACTTGCACTTCACACATATGCCATTGCAACATTTTTGATAGAGTAGTCCTTATGGTAACTGGCTCACAAAATCTGCTAAAATATAAAGATCCCAGTAAAATAAACCTAAAATCTTGGAAGCAGTAAAGTTTATTAACTTCACCTTTTTGTCAGTCTAGGATAACTATGTAAAGTCCTCAGAAAGAAATTTTGTGTTGAAAATTAAGCTGGAATTTGTACTATACTAGCTTGTACCCTCTAGATAGAAACACAGAAGAGACCTGCCAAGAACAAATTAATGCTGTTCCTTTTTACATCATTGTGCCTAGATATTAGAAGTCTAATATCTACATGCATAATGTCCATTTATAATGGACTGCCTGAAGGCAAAAGAAAAATTCTGAAGACAAAATGATAAGACTAAGTGAAAGCTCTGGGACATTATGCTTTAGCTGTACTTGTGTGAACTTAACTGGAAAAATGTCATAGACTGAGACAGCATCAGTGTACTTATTGGTGAGCTATGCATTAAGGAACCTGCATGAAACCAAAAATTTGCTATATGGAGAACTAGAGGAAAAGAAAGCCTCGGAGCAATGCAGCTAACAAAGCAGCTCAGTAGTTTCAACAGATCCGTATACTGGATGTTGCTAATTTTGTACAGAGTCAAGGCAATATCCACCTTCAAATGGAAACTCAGTCTGAGAGTGAAGCAAATTTTACAGTTTGCTTACTATACCTGTCTCAACTCTCACTGCTTGCTTAAAGTCAGCCTTTAGAAGTGTATAAAGAGCAGCCTGTCCTTCTGTTTTTATTAAAATTCTTTGTACAAGGCCTATGAATAAATATAGGAAGAAAAGAACACTTTTGCATTCATCATCAACATTGAATAACTCAACATTTCAAAAATAAGAAACAAAAAACAAACACCAGAACAGACAAACACACAAAACATACACATACACAAAATAAACAAAACAAAACAAGAAAAAAAAAAGAAAAAAACCCACCACAGCCCTCAGGGATATTTATCCAAAATTTTGCAGGTAATTATTTTCAAGAGATAGTTGACTGTGAATGCAATGAATGCAAATGTCAACTTCAGAGGCATCATTCACTGCTATTCATGTCCTTAAGTTCACTGTGCTGAGATGTGTATTGGTCTATTTAACATAAAAATAATAAAATATACAAATATAGTGTTTCAAAACGTTCCATTGGTATTTTAAAATTTTAAAAACTATTTTCTTCTAATTTGATTCCATTTATTTTAATTATAATAAGCTATTCTTTCAGCAAATAGCAGTGTTTCAGAAATGTTTAAGGCTAAAATCTTCATCTTTACTCCCTCATGATTCTATACAATGAAACTTCAGAAGACTCTATTTGAAATAATACTCAAAGTATAAAATTTGCAAATAATGGTTCACTATGAAATAGAAGAAAAAAAATATTTTCTGACACTACAGTTCTGTCTTGGCCTGAAAAAAAAAAAAAAAAAGGCAAAACAATATCTCATTTCAGAAAATCAAATTGGGAAAATTTAGCAGAGTAATTATGAAAGCCAAGTGCTTAGGACAAAACATTGCCTTCTTTTTGTCTTCATAGGGATGTTGCCTAGTTTGTCTCATCTGATGATGATGATGATCATTTTGCATTGTCGGAAAATGACCAATATCTTCTGAGGATTTGTGACATGAGGAATGTGCCATTGCTACTTGCTGTATTCCATACCACTGCTACTGATCTCAGAGTCTCTTCTTTTTTGGTAGATCATCAAGGTATAATCCATTAATATGCAAGAAACAGTCGGGTTTTAAAAGCATTCTGCATTTACTCCTAGATTGGTTTATGATTTATTTTTGGACATTTTAGTATAATCTGGTATAGATTTTTGCAACCTCAACGTGTTAAATTCTGTTTTAAGACTGTTAATGGACAGGTATTAAAACATAATATTCATAAATTCCTTGATACAATTCCATAAAGTCAAAAGGCTTTCTTAAATTGCTTTGTCATTTATAAAAGGAACTTCATTTATCAGAAACATATCAATGTAAGCTCAATCAAAGAGAAAGTTATGGTGGGAGCAATAATTCACCATGATAGAAATTTGTTCGCCACTAGACAGTTGTCATGGTTTTACCACAAATTTAGTGATTTTTGACAAGAGATTCCGAGAGAAGCCACAGACACACCCCAAAATGAAGAAAACACACAAATATCACAGTTTATTTCACGCACACACAAAACCCGACAAATAAAGTGCAACAGAACAGACAAATTAAGCTTCCCAGGGCCCGTGTCGGGATGAGGACGCTCTGGGAATAGTGCTGGTCTCTCTCTGTGGCTCCCGGAGAGACGTCGGGGTAATTAGAGGAAGCCCACGGCCGATCTGAGGACTCCCTAGCAGCGCAAGCTTCCACTCGGCTTTTACTGAAGAAAAACACTCAAGACAGTTAGAAACCGCGAGCCCCCCTCCCTCCCGATAGCCCCAGGAAGGGATTTAGTGCTGATGGAAGAAGACATGTGGTCTTTGGAACCCGGGGAATAGCTGCAGATAATCACCAGACCACCCGCCTCCTGGGGAAAGAAAAAAAACCCACAAAGGGAAAAAAAAAGAAGAAACAACCCCCCTCCCCGAGGAGGAAATCCGCCCCCCAGGAATTCACGAAGAAGAATGCGATTCCGAGAAAGAGAAAGTCCACCCCTCCAAAAAAAAAAGAAAACTAATCATGAAAAAACGTGAGCAAAAAAATGGCTCCCGCCCCTTTCCCAGGAAATACCACACCAAGCTGCTGCGGCGGAACTGCTGATCCGTTCTCCACATGGACATAGGCCCCGGCGCAGCAGCGGAGAGAGATGTTCCCCCTAGGGTCTCTGAAGCCAAAAAGAGGCAATGGCACTTGCTCTCCCCCTTTTTATAGGGGGAAGTCCCAATCTGTGCATGTGCAGATGGGTCCCCAGGGGCTGGCCCTCCTCTCATTGGTCCGGACCCCCGGGGGCCCGCCCCATGTATGCAGTGGCTCACGGGAAACACCGCAGCCAGCCGGAAGCTACGCGTGCACCGGGACGGCATATCCAGTAATGGCGGCCACCACCAGTGCCATGTGCTTGCCGGGTCCGACACTAGCCTGCACAGGACCCCGCCCGGTGCCGCTCCCCTCAGCCCGCGGAGAAAGGGCGAAGGGAGCGCCCCCGCACAAGCGCCGGCCCGGGGATGAACCCCAAGAGCCAGCGCCCAGTGGCTCCTCTCTGCGACTCCTCCCTGCACCGCCCCACGCTCCGGCCCCGCCTCGGCAGAACAAGCGCAGCTCCTCCCCGGGGCTCGGCTGGGGCTCAGAGCTGGGTCATGGCCGATCCCAGCCCAGGACTGGGGCCGTGCCTCCTGCGGCGGCTCCGGGTGGCACGCACGCCGCCTGCGCTGCCAGCGGGGACCCTCCTGAGTGCCGGGACTTGTGCCGCCCGTGCCGGGAAGCCTGCGCTGGGGCTCGGCATCAGGGCCGGGGCTGCACCTCCAGCAGTGGTTCCTGGTGGCGCGCGGCGCTGCACCCGCCGTCTGTGCCACACCGCCAGTGGGGGGAGAGGGGCCACTGACAAAAAAACTACATGGGCGCCAGCGCTGCCCGCAGCCCCCTGCCGCTGGCTCTGGGCGTGCCCCTGGCCCCCCTCCACATGGTAGGAAAAAAGACCGTTTTTACTTTCACTTTCTTACTCTACAACAACAGTTCACCTAAATAAAATGTTCCCACTATACTTGATCACTATAAAAGGAAATAACACAGGAAAACTTGTTGACAGCCGGGTAGATAGAAATTCATAGATCTATTCACAAATATTGGGGAACCTTGCACTATATTCAGAAGGATTCACATATTCAACATTAAATATAAATACAAACTTGAAGCACACATGCACCATTGTTTAGTATCCACAAAGGCTAACTTTTTATTATATCAAGAATCTTATGTTTTGGAAACCAAAGAAAATTATAGAAAGCTGATTAGGCATTCTAAATAAGCAAAATTATTCATTCTATTCTTCTCATTTACTAAAATATTGCATCTCATTTACAAGTTTTATAAACATTCTAACATGTAAAAACAGGAGATAAAGAAAACATTATCAAATATGAATAATATTTAAACATTTAACTGAGAAGGAACAACACAACTAATAAAATGAGATGAAATTTCAACAACTGAAATAAAATTTTATATTTAAATCTATTAAATAATTAAATTAATGTGAAAAATGAGTAGTATTGGGATTTCATAAGCATTTGTAAAAAAGACAGCCTTCTGGTTGGTCATAAACCCTAATAAAGATGTTATATCAAATTTAATGAAATTCAGGGCTTGAGACAGATCAAATGTTTTATTTCAGAACAAGACAACATGCAGCATCTAAATCTTAAGAGCTATGCTAACAATAGCTTACTACAGTTGCATTTGCACTTCACTCTGGCAAGAATGAATTCAGTGTGCCAGTCATTCCATGAAATTTTGCTCCTATGCATACACAGACCTTGACACCCACAATATCAGAACTTCTAATTATTTGGAAGGTAACATGGATAAAAAGTCTTTGAGAATATAAATACTTTAGATGTTGAAATTTAACCTAAAAACCTGTTCAACTCCAGTAATTCTAATTTTTCTTGCAATATAAATTCTTTCACAAAATTAAATTGACAGTTTTACATAAAAACAGGACTCAGTCAAGGGAATGGATCTACTGTTATGACTTCTCAACCAAAAATGTGCTGAAAGTCTCTGTGGAATAGAAATATGTTCCTCACAATTTTAGAGCTCTGGTTCCTGAATTGACTCACCGTAAAGTACTGTGAGGCATGTATTTTCTAGGTCAAATGAGCAAATTAACGTCACACATGTCTTAAATATCTCTCCTCTGTACCTACTTATTGCCAAAAGTAATCTATTGGAAATGAACGATCTGCAGTTTCCTGGGAAGTTGCAGAAGCTTGCATAACCTACTTATTGCCAAAAGTAATCTATTGGAAATGAACGATCTGCAGTTTCCTGGGAAGTTGCAGAAGCTTGCATAAGAAATTGTACATTGTATAAGAATTTGGACTACCACTGAGATAGCCAGGCTTCTGTGAATAACTGGAGTTCTCAGTCCAACACAATTTTCATACTTTCATGCTGCCCACAGCATTTACATTCAAACTGCACTTTATTAGACAACAATTCAGTGCTGCATTCCAGTGGGTCAGTACATTCTTGAGCCAGGATACGTGACTGAGTCCAGGTATGGAGTTGAACTTAGACTTCGTGAGGCAAACTGAGTTGGACAAGGAGCTATTAGGTAATTAGTTCTCTTCCAGTAAAGTACTGGAGAGCACTTTCAAAACAGAAATATACTTCTCAAAAAAAAAAAAAATTACTTGCCATACTAATCTGATAAATTCAAATATCTATTTAGTTAAGACAAAAAGAAACTTTACCCTTATCTCTCTTCACCTTGTGTTTATGAATCAGTCAACTAATTCAAAATTCTTCAGACATAGACCAAGTGAAAGACCTTATTTTGAACCCTCAGGTGGGACTAACTGAAGTCTGAGGCATGTCATCCTTAACTAGAGGCAGTTTGGGACAAAAACACTTTACTGTTTAAAATATTCAGTATCTGTACACATGGTTTAAGAACACCTACACTTTATCTTTCCCTAAAATTCAACTTTTCAGACCATATCTGAACATGTGACATGGTTTTTCAGAGTAAAAACTAGTAATATGTCAATCAGCTTACAGGAATCTCTGAAGCTTGCAGAAAGAAAAGCCTGCTTAGATGTTTTCAACACAGCCACTCTAAAACAACCAGTCACTCATCACTAATTCAACAGCCACTTAAAGTATACACCTGTACATCTCTTGCTGACATGCCAATCAGCAAAATGTTTTATAGAAACCTTTTATTCACAAACTGAGCTATGAATCATACATTTATTTTTTTTTTTTTAATCTTGAGAAACAAAAGCTGCATTATAAGCTCATAACATGAGACCGTATGAGAAATTCCTCTTAGATAAATATAAGCTCTAAATAAACATTATGAATGATTGCCCCTTTATAATATTGTTGTGCTCTATCTAACTTGTGCTATTAACAATTTAGTCTGACAGGTTCCAAAATTATGGAACTCCAACATCATACTGGGAGAGTATAATTTCCTCATCAATTAGGTTGAAAGGTAGATATTTCTGTTTGCAATGTCTGCCTTTCCAGCAAATCAAATTTGCAATATCAGCTTCACGTAATAATTTTGGGCCTGAGGGTGGTGTTGTTTTTTTCATCTTGTTCTGTTTTTTGGAGAAGTCATGTTGCCTATTATGCAGACATATAAAACCTATTCTTTGTCTCACTTGAAGACCATTGCTTACATTTCACATTCTCAGTTTCTTTTTTACTTTTTTCAAATCTCTTGCTAATGACCAATGAGCCACTATGTTAAATTGTTTATACTTCTTGCAAATTATATTTGGTATCTCAAAGACTGATTTTTTTTTCAAAAATAATTGCTTCACTTCATACCTGAATATGGCATATTTTTCAATCCTCTGCATCCCCTATCCACAGCCTATGCAACGCATGCAATAAGATCTGTTATTTTTTCTACAGCTTTGGAAAACACGCAGCAATAATGTAAGATTTTGACAATATAAGATTTTTAAATTCCCAGTTTTTGAACATGCAGTTCAATCTACATAAAAAAGTTCACTATAGAAACTCAGTATCATAGAATCATAGATCGGTTCAGGATGGAAGAGACCGTAAAGATCATCTAGTTCTAATCCTCCTGCTGTAGGCAGGGCTGCATCCATAGGTTGCTCAGGGTCCCATCCAACCTGGTCTTGACCACTTCCAGGGATGGGGCATCCACAGCATTACTGAATAACCTGTTTCAGTGCTTCGCCATCATCTAAGAATTTCTTCCTAACAACTAATCTAAATTTATCCTCTTTCAGTATAGAATGATTCCCCTTGTTCTATCATTATCTGCCCATATAAAAGTCTTTCTCCCTCCTTTTTACAGACCCCCTTAAGGTACTGGAAGGCCATGATAAGGTCTCCCTTCTCTTTCTAGACTGAACAATCTCAGCTCTCTCAGCCTATCTTTTTAAGAGAAGTGTTCCAGGTCTCTGATCTTCCTCATGGATTTCTCTGGACTCGCACTAACAGGTCCAAATCTTTATTGTGCTGAGGATCCCAGAACTGGACACAACACTGCAGGTGAAGTCCCACAAGGGTGAAGTAGAGAGGAAGGATCACCTCCCTCAATCTGCTGACCACAGTTCTGGGCATGCAGCCCAGTGTGTGGTTGGCCTTATGTCCTGCTTTTCATCTGAGTGAATCTCCAAGACTTTCTGCATCATTTCAGGTATGTTCATCTCGAACATCCCCCAAAGATGCAAGGTGAGTTAATGTATTATTCTGATGATTACAATTTCTAATTGTAATTTTCCTGAAGAGAACTGTCTAAAAAGAAGAAAAAGGGAATAAAATAGAGGAAAAAAATTGCAAAAACACTAATCATACATTAATCAAAGGCTGTCATTACTAGCTGTAGTCTAGTAATGCAAACAATTTGGATTGAAAAAAAATTAGTAGCAAAGCTCTTCAAATGTTATACAGTAGCACTTTACTCAGATGAAACTGAGATACACAGATGAGGACTAAAAAAACCCACAATGCTATCTGAATCATCTGTTGCCTGACAACACACTGGTGCATATATGGAAAAGTACAGCACTATGGTAAATAATTCCCTACGTAAGAAATTTGTTTGGAAGAGATTTTTCACCTCCTCTAATATTCAGAAAATAATACAGACTCTTTCTTTTCTTTAACATGCTTTAAAGAGATTGTTTTATTTCTTTTTCTTGTAACAGTTTTCATGTCTATGCAGCAACAACTACCTCAGTTAAGGGACAAAATCTTTACAGATGGATAAAACATTTGTTTATTTCATAATTCAATTAAGTACTAAACAAACTGAATACAGGAACAAATGCAGGGCCTAATCCTGTAGACATCAATAGCGATTCTTAAATATAAGAATATATGAGCAGTCCTAATTAGGTCATTAGGATTACTCACTTTAAAGTAATTGATATCATAGATTTAAAATTTGCAAGCCTCTATAGGTTTTTCCACAGTTAAATATTACTACTATTATTTCTGTTTCAGATGTTAAATTTTGCTGAAAAAGAATTCCATGTCTATTTCTTAAAACAAAACCTCATAAAAGCAGAGAAGATCAGATCATGCTACAGACACTAAGCCATAACTTACAGATTGCAGTGGGACTCCTGATTAAGTAAAAATCCTCACTCAGAAATGGCATACAGGGGAAAAATATAATGCAAATTAAGCAGAAACTGATGAAGTCATCTTCTCCTTACTGATTTATGTTTTGATTTCTTTTGCATGAAGGATAAGAGGCATAGATAACAGATATTGTGCCCCTATAAATAAACTAGTCCAAGAGGCAACGACATAATTTATCTTCACTATTGCATACTGTAACAGTCTTGTGATTTAGCTTGCTTTGCGTGTCTCTCAGAAGCTTATTTTTCTGCCACCTCATAGGAAGGTAATATTGATACTTGAGTTCTTATCTGCTTTTTCCTGAGTAGGTATATTCCAGCTTAATATCAGTTGTTTCACTTTGAACAAGGAAGATGAGGTTTGGAAATAATAAAGGCTTTTTACAATTTTTTACTCTTTCATCGTTCAAAATAAACCCTGGCTGTACAAAATGTCTATTCCTGTGTGCCCTGAGTTCATCTGTCTGTGGCATATTCTTTCAGTCAGGACTTTTCTGGGCAGAAAACAGGTTGTTCTTACCAAAGAATCAAAATTCCATTCGAGGTTTATACAGAGAATGACTTCTTAGCTACGTAGGTTCATACAACCCAGATTTTGTTATTCTGCAATGGGAGAAGCAGCAGGTAAACGGAATTTTTGTCAGCTGAGTTCTTTTGACTGGCTATTCAGAAAAAGCCTTAAAATGTTCAATTTCTTGTCTCATGGGGTGAAGAACCACTTCATCCAGAAGAACAAGTAGAGCACTGGAAGGACTTTCTCTTCTTCAGATTGTCCCTGCAATAATGATTAACATGATTAACAATGATAACATATTATGAGCAAGAGATCCCATGGCCATCCTGTTCCCTACATTCTCTACCAGTCTTAGCAACTGATTTCATGAGAAATCACATTTCTATTTGGCCTAATCCGTGACACCTCTGTCTGTAAGTTCCTGAAACTTTTAAGTCCCATTCCAACCTCTCCATGTTCATCCTCCAACTTTCTAGTGGATGGCCTTCAACATAAGGCTGTGAACTAAAGCCACTTAAGGAACTTTAGTGGCTGATTGGTTTTCCTGAGAACTTTTTTTAGGATTAGCAGCTGTAATACATCTGGGTACCAAAGACCAAGGCTAAAAACAATTTTTATGCTAGCTAAGAATAAATAGCCAAGCAGACAGACTGCTCCAGGTGTTTTTCTCATCTCTTTCTGGATTTCTCTTCTATTCAACATCTTATCATCACAAAGATGAAGGAAATTCTATGCAGCACATTGCAGTGCTATAGGGCAAGAGTGATTATAAGAAAATATAAAAGTTTTCATATTTTCTTAGTGTTATCTCATTTTGATAATTGTGGAATGATAGTAAAGTATTGAATTTCCCTGCCCAGCAAAAACTGAAGTTCATTACTTCATAAAACACAGGCATAATGTTGCAATTCAGCAATGCGGATGAAAACATTTTTGTTTTGTTTTCTTGTTCTCTTTCTATGTGAGCATTGAAACGTTACCATATATTGGAAAGCAGCTAGAATGCTAAGATAGCTTTGTATTGCACACCATGAAACACACAATTGTACCCTTACATTAAAAACAGCCACCAGACAGTAGAAAAATGTACTTGGCTGAAAAACATCATTACATGACTATACTGTGTAAGGTGCTAAAAACTGTGTGTAACACTGACCTCAGGCTAATTTCCAGCAAAATCTTTGATAGATATATCAATTATTTAGAGAGTTTAGTATGTAGTCCATGGTTTTTGCACACCTTGATAAATATTTAAATCTGCAAATATCAGATTTTTCTTATCATTCCTGTATAAAACTTATAGTATATAAGTACTTATATTACTTGAAAGCACCTTGAAATTTTGGGGTGTGCAGCTAAGTCGTAAACAGAAGAAATATGCATTACCACAAAAAAAATTCAAGATAAATATGCAAGTGGAAAAAAATACTAGTTTCCTATGAAGGACTGATAAGACAGCAAATCTGAGAGTTAAAGGCATTAACAGGGAAAGTTAAGTTGCTTTGTAGGCTGATCCTAGATCATGAAGTTCTGTTCCTTTTGTGGTTACTGATGCCATATCAAAAGAAAAAAAAAAAAAAGCCCATTCTTGTTCAACAGTTATTTGTGAATCCAGATAGTCAGTGCGTATGGGACAGCATAGCAAGATGACAACAAATGGATGCCAAGGAATCACCAGTAGAATGTATAGGATGAAAGCCCAGACAAGAACTCTCAACTTGAAAGGAACATATTTGTGAGATGATGTCACTGAGTATACAGATGGAATATTAGGAGATGTGTTTACCTCGGTACAAGCACTTTTACAAGGAGGAGGATTCATAATGCCTGGTCTTTTATTTGCTATCTGTTGGATTCAACAAGTCATCACATTTCTCTGTTCACTACATTAGATTTTATGATTTTCTCAGGCTAAACTCAAAGTCTTGGTGTTCACTGTAAACTAGGAGTATTCCCTTCACATGGAAAACATCTAACAAATTCTAGCACAGTAGGGAAAGCTAAGCTATCCATCAGATGCAGAGGGACAAGGTTTCTCTGAGAAATAGGACAAAACTTGAAGCAAATTGCTTTACCAACTTCAAAAGGGAATACAAAATTCATTTTTGGAACCAAGTATTTCTATTGCTAATTTTCCAACATACAAAAGAGATTGTGGAAGGAAAAAGAATTTGAAACAGTGGATATGTCATTCGAGAAAGGGTAGAGAGGAAGGGTGTGATTGAACATTGCCTGAAAGTGGAGTCTATACAGAAAAAGGAGGAGTCAAAGAGGAGACACTTGGTCAGGGGGTATGGATAGAATACAAAATTTCTGCCCTCTCTGAGAAGTAATAGTTTCTGAGCATAAACAGACTAGAATTATTGCTTTGTGTATAAATATTTCAGATAGTCTTCTGACAAACCCAGATCTTTCCCATTATAATATTTCCGTTCAAGCCACGGGAAAGAGTTCCATATATACCTCTCCCACCTCCATGTCTCTCAAGTAGAATGGGAGAGACAGCCTGTAACAAAAGCAACGAAAATCAACTGATTTCTCTTCAGGAAATAGTCATAGGAAATTCCAGCAGCAGAATGAACCCACATTCTTTAAAATGTAACATTGGGGGTTTATATATTTTTAATATATCTGTTAATTATTAATTTATATTCTATTTACCTAATAATCTAGAAATACAGCATATTGTATCTAAGACTACGTTATCATATTTACTTTTTCTTTTTTTTTTTTAACCCTTTCTTTGTCTTATTTCAGTCTTGTATCTAGGGACCAATAAAGCGGATATGCCCTCAGTAATTTAACATAAAAACTGCTGAACTCTGCTTCTGGATCCATAAAAGTGAATGGTATTCTTCTACAGTCCAATACAAATAGATGCTATAAAATATGCCTTTGTTTTTAAGACAATAATAACTAGTAAAAAAGAGATAATCAACTGCCTTTGGCATGATGTTAGATACCTTACAGTTTTCATAATGAATTGTGAAGGAAAGGTATTTTTATCTCTACAACACTAAATAAAATTCCCTGAAGAATTAATCCAATAAAACAGTAATTCCCTGTTATTCAAGTTAGAAAATCAGATTATCAGTATAAACACATCACTATACTCTATGACTCGATTTTAAAAAACACAAATTACTTAGAAGCAAAGACTTCTGAAGAAAGTTACTCAAGCATCATCATAGGAGACTGAACTGGAAATTAACTACAGCAGCTCCACTTTTCCTTAATATATATTCGGGATTGTGCCTAAAATTATGATACATCTGTTTTCCAATAAAAATCTTGGTTTCACACTAGAGCTTTGTTGAAAAAGATAAATCCATTTTATGGAGGATCTTGGTATTTCAAAATTTGATTTTGTCTCCATTAGTTTAAACCTATTGTCAGCATAACTGACAGGGCTACTATAAAGGGAATTGTTAAAAAACCTGAGGACTATCTGGAGCAATTCCAGGAAAAACTGTGAAATCATATCTTTCAAACAAACAGAAAAGTTTACTGCAGCCAAGCAGTCTAGCTGAGGAAAAAAAGATGCAGAAGAAACAAAGAATTTGAAAAAAAAATTACTTCAGATAGAACCAGAAAAAACAGGTCAATGATGGACAGAACAGATAAAAATAAACCCATGTGACTAATAAAAGAGCTTAAAGAAATCATTGAAATGTCAGCGCTATACAAATCTGAGATATCAAAAGAATTTTTTTAAAATTATTAAGAACAAAAAATCTCTTTTGACCATGTGTAGGTCAGCTCCTTAGAGTAAACAGTAAGTTTCAATAATTCAGGAACAACCAAAGTATGTACATTAGCTAGTTTTTTGTTATTGGAACAAAGGAGGAGTCTGTATCCAGTTCACATGCTGTCCATGGACAGAACAAACAGATTAGTATCTGTAATTGTATTTGGTAGGAAGCATTTTAAACATACTTCACAGAAAGAATGAAAAAAATTCTTATCAATTGATATAATGGTTGTTGCTAGGAATTTTGTATACCAGTAATATTTCTTTCAAGGAGTCCTGTAAATAAATCTCATAGAAATAAATCCTATCAAACATTGATGGCTTTTGTTAAGGATTACTGAATCAGGATTCACCATTTAGAATCATGGAATGGTTTAGGTTGGAAGCGACCTTAAAGATCACCCAAGTTCCAATCCCTCTGTCATATGCAGGGACATCTTTCATTAGATCAAGTTACTCAGAGCCCCATCCAACCTGGATTTGAACACCCACAGAGATGGGGATTTCATAGCCTCTCTGGCAACCTGTTCTAGTACCTCACCACCCTCACAGTAAAGAATTTCTTCCTGATACCTAATCTAAACCTATTCTTTTTCAATTTGAAGCCATTTTCCCTTGTCCTATTACTACACACCCTTGTGAAAAGCCTCTCATCAGATTTTTTGTAAGGTCCCTTTAGGTACTGGTATGAATTTGATTGCTCATGTCCTCATCAGTGATAGGCAGATTTCTACAAGCCATTTGATTCAATATCACATGAATCCTGATTTTAAAAACTCACATTACATGGAATTAACAGAAAATTAAAATGGATTGAATACCATCTTTCTGACAGATTTTGAGAACACTTTAATGAGAAGATATTGATAAAAAAAATTCAAACATAACCTCAGAGGCTGCGTAAGTACCATGTGCCTATGTTTCTACTGAACTGTTCATATCACAAAGTGTACCCAATTTTTTTCACCCTGATTCCTTATTACTTTTTTTTTCACAAGAGCCTACTCCATCACACTAGCTATCTCACATACTTCTGTGCCTCACTCCCAGACTCTTCTTGCATACCAGTTCCCAATCACGCTACTTTCTATTGTTGCTACCAAGATCAATGAGGAATTTGATTTGGCCACATACACCACTGATAAAGGGTTAAATGAACTACAAGGAAGTGGTCTGAGCAACTCAAAATCCATCTTCAACAATGGAGGAAATTGCAGCCATTCTGGACACCACGAAAATCAAACCAAGCTGCATCCAACACAACATTCAGCAAATTTTCTCTCATGGCAAGTACTGCTCTAGGAAGAATAGATTTGAAGTTACTGTTGAGATATTTTAGTCACCAGATATGGGATAAGAAATAGAGAGTGACTGTTCTTTGAATAAAGAACACGCCTTTCAAAACAAGTACAAGAATCTGATAATCTTCTTCCAGCAGGTGCACTCTTTCAAAAAGGCATGCCCAAGTGACATAACTGGCTGCTCCCAGTCCTTACAGAGGACTGGAAAATCAGGCTGAAAAGGAGGTAATTATTATAATTATTCTGAACAGTAACTATACCAAAGTCAACTACCCAAAGGTAGTTACACCAAAGACACTTCCCATACCCTTAGCAACTTTGCATGACACGGTGTCTAGTTCTGTGATGGCTTTTGAGTAAATGCATATTGCCCCCAATGCCCTTCTTTGAGGACCCTCATCTATATCAACAAAGAGAGGAATTTCCCCATTATATAGAATATCTTGAATCACAGAATTCAGTTTATCAACAAACTATTAGATACCTTTTTTCACAACTTAAGACTACTTGAAGAAGGGACACACAAAAGCATGCTCTTCTCTCGAAATGATAGCAACTTTAGCAGTAACAGAGCCATCTGCATCATAATGATTCCTATGTCCTCTTGATGACATTGGTGACACTGAACTCTTGTGGACAATGGTTTTAAGTGCAGGTCTACAATCTGCTACTTACCATCCATTCTTCCAGTTCTCCCTTTCAATCTCCACAGGCTCAACCCTGTGACATACATACCTAGACGGCATACGTAGCAGGAGACATGTAGCATGTCAGGAGATAACTCACATATCTTCTCTGTATCTGGGAGTTGCCTAGCTAAATCGCTCTCCTAGGATTTCCCAAGGATGTGAACTTGATAGAATTGTCTGAGAGAACCTAACTGTTACTTGGCTTAGTTACATAGATACTAAAAGGGATGAAAAGTTAAATGGATACCTAAAACACTACCCAAAAATTTGAAAGCAGGTTCTACAAGATAATTAGTTGATTGAAAAGTATTAGTTGGAGATTGAGAAGTATACGTGGAAACTTCTACATGGAGAAGATACTTGACAGTTTGGTAGAGGAAAGAAATTACATTTATTTTCTTGATTATAAGCCAAAATAAAAGACTCATAGGTTGCATATGTTTCTGCTTCACCTGTTTCCCACCTTCAATACTAGCAGATATTGTGTGAGACAGTTCTCAGCCCCCGGAAGCTTAGGGTGTCACAATGTCTAAACTCAGGAAAGACTGTACGAATGTGTAGATACACAGGAAAACTGAGGATCCTTTAGGAAAATTAGATTTTCCTGAAGTCTGCAGAAAACAGGCACATGTCTTTTGAGTTCCATCTTACCTCATACCATTTCTGCTGCTGATTACAGTAATGTTAGATGAAAAAAGTCAGACTCTAAAGCACAAGATTTTTTTTCTGCCATATCCAACCATGTTCAACATTAAAGGTATATTTCTACCATTGTAACCTTGAAACATCATTCTATTACAGTAAAACTTTATTAAAAGAAGCCATTATGGATATTCAAGTCCAGATTGAACTTGTGCTTCTGTCAGAAATCCCAACCTTCAATACACCCTGGGACATTTCAGACTGCATCTAGCTCTGATGCATGATATCTAAGGAGCTCTCAGAAACAAATTCATTGTTTCTTTTTTTCATAAGATTTCTCATTTTGTGTTTCTCACTGTAAAGCAACTGAAATTTGAGAGGTCACTTTTGAATGTCAAGGCTTAAGAAAATATCAGTTAGACATTGTCTCAAGGGCTATTCTGTCAGAAAAATATAATTAAATAAGGAAGGAATATGTGAAAGGGGAAAAAAAAAGTGGGAACAAGAATTCTTATCAATAGAAAGCTTAAAAAACATATTCTAATTAACTCAGACATATTTAAGATATATCTACTGATTTTTATGTGATTCAGTACATTCTTGTTATCTTTTTTATTGCTTTAGTATCAGATAAATATTTCTAAATATTACCCTTTTTATGTGTTCTCTCTGCAATGGTCAAGGATAAAAACAGTAAAAGAAAAATCCTTCTGAAGTATGTTGTTACATGTTGAAATAAACACTCAGCTTAACAAGATCTATAGTCTAAAGGGTCATACCTCATAATGGCCATGATTTGTCATAATATTCAAATCAATAAGCATTCACAGAAGGTATACGAAATACTGAGAGANGCCTTCCCTATCCGTCTCTTGTCCATTGATAAAACCTAATATTGTCCAAAACCAGGACAGTTTATATTGGTAAGAAAAAGGTATTCTGACTGAGCTTCCACAGCCAGCACCCGAAACAGTATCTCAAGCTGACTGTAGTGACTAGGTAGATTGCACTGGCAGAAAATTTATTTTTTTTTTTTTAAGTAGATCATAAGGGAAAGAGCAGCAGAGATTCCTACATTTCCTGCCTAATAGTATCCTGCAGGTACAAAAGCCTTCACTATTGTGATATTGATAAATTGCTCTTCCTAACACTTTTGGTCCTTCCCTTTCTGAAGGAGCACTCGATGAAGGAAACCAAACCTTTGTAGCCAGAAAGGCCACTTCACAGTAATCATTTTTCCCATCAAATGCAAGGCTGTGCCAGCTGCACTGAGGACGATCCACCATGATTGATCTCAGACAGCATTTGCCGCCTTTTAGTTTTCTGACATTTTGGTTGCTTTAACCCCATCGTTGAATGATTTTTTTGTTCCCCAATTCACCCTGCTGGTGAGATAGCAACAGAGATCTTAAGATATTTTTAAAACCTGTCAGAGTTTTGACAGCTTGCACTCTATTCTCGCATTAAAAAAAAGTTTATTTTAATTTGCTAAAATTAAAAAAATTGCTAAAACTAAAAAAAGTACTTTTTCTTTTCCTCCCACATATACAGGTGCAATTTGTATTCCTTGTTTCCATGCATCAACATGGAAAAAAAAGCATGACTTAAAAATCTGAAAAGCTGGATGAACGTCCCTAAAGGAAGAAGTTGACCAGTAATAGAAACCGAGGCAATATACCAGGCACTATGTGATTATTTTTCAGAATCCTTTTCAGTTCTAAAGATCTGTAGCACAAGAATTTCTCTAAGTAGAGAGAGGTCCTAAGCAGACCTTAAAAGCTTTTTCTTCCTCAAATCTGCCCAATGACTTTTAGATGTATGTCACATTATAGCAGCCACAGTCACTGCTGGCAAATAATTACCTCTCCATGTAGCAGAAACTGCATATTATTTACTTCTTTTTTTGTCCTTTTTTTTCCTAACCTTACCAGCTGCTAGTTTCATTGTATTGAAAGAGACAGAGAACAATCATTCTCAAATGCTCCAGATTTTATAAGCCTTCATATCTCCTCAACATTTTCTTTTTGAGACTGAGGCACTATAGTTTATTTAATTAATCCTCAAACAGAAAACTGTTACAATTTTTTCTTTAGTCCTTTCCCCCAAAGTCCTGAATTTTAAATTAACATTTTTAGACTAAAATTATTTTCTCCTTTGAGCACCGATGTGTATAAATTAAGCCATATCTGGCCCTCTTATATTAGTGTAGAGTACACAAGAACCTGTAACACAATTAAAGCTAATGGACACATTACTACCCTAAACCATTATTTGGTGAGCATTCCTTTCTGCTCTAGAAGTTCATGCACACATTAGGAATAATCCTGTGCTTTGAGAACATTCAAAAGCAAGAAAACTAACAGGCATCAAAATTAAGTGATCTGTCCAGGTGTGAGAGACTGCAATGTTAGTGGTTAATAATTTAAAGCAATCAGCCATTTACAGATGCTTCAGGGTTCTTTGCTGGGGCAAGGTTTGCACCCCCTGAGAGGAAGGAGGTGAATTTTGAGTGTGTAGTGGCAAAACCACTGATCTGCATAAGAGAGAGGGGGTGAACACACGCCATGGGAGGATCTGGGCTTTGAGCCAGATAAGGGAGAAGGCTGATAACTAGCAGATGCTGATGAGGTGAGATAGTGCTTTTTATCATGACAAATCCTCTCACAACTGGCTGTTTTAAAGCTCCACTTTCCCTCCCCCAGGGAGGGTCACATTCGCAAGGGACATTCCCATTGGCACATAGCTGAGTGTATTCCTTTCTGATGGGGCATAACTGGCTCAACGCTGACATGAGAGGCAGTTGTCATATCTTAGAAGGCGTCGTAAACCGTGGAAGACCTCCAAATCACCCTAAGACTCATTTCTGAGGCCTTCCACCACAGGACTGCACATGATTCACAGTGTTGCAACAAATAGTGTAAAGCTCCACCCCAGCAGAGGTCCTTGGGCATTCCCACATATACCTGAACATATATTAACCCATTGAACTTTGTGTTTGATGGACTTTTCCCAGCCCCCGATAGATCCAGGCTGAAACAATCACTTTAACCAACAGATATCTAAATTGCAAAATCAAGTCTTGTTCCTGGATCTACAGGTGGTGATATCTTTCTACTTTTACCACTTCTTTCTCTTTCTTTTCTTTATATATTTTCTTAAGTATTACTTTATGCTTTTATGTTGCTATATTACTATATTATTACTATATTATTATATATATATTACTATATATATTCTCACC
>VYZS01004597.1:67398-97860 GCA_013400695.1 Neodrepanis coruscans | reverse complement strand
CTCTCCCCCAGCTCCATCATGCAAAATTCCCACACTTTACTACTCAGAAGTCCTGAAATACTTTCTGAATGAACTATAAAAATGCCTCAAGACAACATCCCAAACTCTATCTTGATTGGAATACCTGAAACAAATAACCACCAGGTCTACTTTAAACCTTAAGNGCTGCCTGTTGAGTTCTGGTTCTTTTCACACAAAGATTACTTCAATAATATTTTCTCGTGAAGTCCTTACCTATTTTTCATGTTTTGTTTTTTTTCCCTCTGGAAGTTGAAAGTGTTCCACTTGTGTGAATATATACACAAAACCATCAACATTTTCATTTTTACTTCTTATCAAGGATTAGAAAATGGAAAGAATAGCCTATTTTGAATTCCAGGTTCATATGTAAAAGTTACTCATTTTTTCCATTAACAGTCCTCAGTATTCAGCAACAAGCTTTCTATTTTTCTTTCCTGTCATTCTCATAAGTGTAATAGAAGGCGGTGATCTTAAGTGAGGGATACCAGAGAACAAGAATATTATCTGAGAAAAGCAAAAAGCAGGGAGATACTTTAAGATGACAGCTATGACCAAATGTAACCACAGAGATGACTGAACACAGTCAGCTACGTGGGAAGTTACCATTACACCTTACTCATGCTCAAAATGCAAAAACCAGAATGCAGCAGAACAATACTTTGCTTCTCATTCACCTCAATGGCAAAGCTGTCCTTCATTTCCACTAGACAACTTTAATCCATGAAGACAATTACTAGACACTAATTATGCTTTGCACACTGGATTTTGAAATGAAGATGTGTTAGCACTCTAGAGGATGCCAGAATGACTAAGTTCACAGTAACACAGTGTGCACATGTACAAGCACACCCGCCTGAACACAACTTCCCCTCCTGTTCTGTACCTAAGACTGCTTTGAAAGCCAAACCCCAGCAAATGAAAGCAAGCTTGGGATACTGATTAGCACTAAGCCAAGTACTTACATTAACTCTGAAAGCTTGTACAGTGTTATCCAGGAGAAGAATGTTGCAGACCACCTCGGTGTGCTGCCTGTCCCGTGCCAGCTCGGACGCTCGTACATTGTAGGTTCTGCCAGCAGGCAATCGGAAACGTGCGGTCATTACTGTCCACACAGGGGCTGCAAGGACAACAAACACAACGTGGGAAAACGGCAAAAAACTGCAAATGCCAGAATGTCACACTTCAAAGAAAGGGGAACAGACAGCAAGTTATTTAAAAACTCCACTACAGACAAAAGAGAAATGAACACTAAATTCATGGTAGCCAATAACAAAGCAATGTCTTACAAGTTAGAACACAACTTACACCAAAATACTCAGTCCTTTACTTTCTGCCCATGTCCACACCCTCTCTATTTTAAGGTTGTTTTGTATGTTTGCTGTTTTTTTTGGTTGTTTTTTTTTAAAGATTCAGAACAGTACTTTCAATTCAAAAAGCATGGCTACTAGGTCCCCAATATTAGATGCAATTAAGTAACTAATCTCAGTGCAACACAGCAAAAAAAGAAATATTCTTAGATAAAAAGATTTATAAAGCATGGAGAAAAGAACACAGCAAACACACAAGAACTCGATGCACTATNAAATACTCAGTCCTTTACTTTCTGCCCATGTCCACACCCTCTCTATTTTAAGGTTGTTTTGTATGTTTGCTGTTTTTTTGGTTGTTTTTTTTTAAAGATTCAGAACAGTACTTTCAATTCAAAAAGCATGGCTACTAGGTCCCCAATATTAGATGCAATTAAGTAACTAATCTCAGTGCAACACAGCAAAAAAAGAAATATTCTTAGATAAAAAGCTTTATAAAGCATGGAGAAAAGAAAACAGCAAACACACAAGACTTCGATGCACTATTCTGAAAGGCCCATAAATTCACTGCATTATTAGACATGAGGATGCCAAGTCTTCACAAAAACATCAGCACTGTTTCTTTCCCCTTTTATTCATAAATTACAATGTGAATAGTCTAAGATTAATCACAACACTGAATTTTCAGTCCACATCAATTTGACTGGACATACACATCTAGTTTGGGAGCACAAACAATTCTTACTCTCTACGTAAGGAACAGTGACCATCACTGCACTAAGAGCTGATAAATAACATGCAAGAACTGACTTTCACTTTTCAAATCTAAGATTCTGATGACTATCATCCAGCCCCAGTCCAGCAAAGTACTTATGTGCCCCCCTGAAGCTCTCAGCATTAAAGAATGATACTCCCTTTCTCAAGTACCTCACAGGATAAGGGCCTGTGATTCACTTAATTACACACTCAGCAAACTATTTCTACATCCTTTGACAAGGGCGTAAGCAAACAGAAAGTTTCATAACTTAAGTAGAGAATATATCGAGATACAAAATTAAAATACCTTAAAGAGCAGTAAAAGAGAACAGGTATTCTCAAAACCAAATATAAAATGATTGATTTTTCCTTATTCTGCATAAAATTATT
Organism: Neodrepanis coruscans; assembly: GCA_013400695.1. NCBI lineage: Eukaryota > Metazoa > Chordata > Aves > Passeriformes > Philepittidae > Neodrepanis > Neodrepanis coruscans. The sequence continues at coordinate 95,386 of VYZS01004597.1, read as the reverse complement.
AAGACTTCAGAAACATTTACGCATTAGCTTCACATTTGAGGGGGTGGAGTGTACCATGATAAAAAAGGAGAATTTTAGGAATAGCAGAGAAGAATAGAGAGAAATAGCAGGGCACAGCAAATATTCCAGCAGTGATTAGGGAGCTTGCATGAATTGCAAGAGGTATCTGTGCTCCATCATACATAAATGAATAGAGGTAAGAAATGAAAGATCAATCCCCTATACAGTTGATAAATTCAATGCACAAGCTGTCATGGGAAAGAAAAGACCAAGATCCAAATTTGCAGTTTAACCATCTTTCCACTGTACAGCCAAACTCCTGAGCAACTGACCTAAAAACCCCTGAGTTATTCTGCTTTCCTTCAGCTCTTCAAGCACAACCACATACCTCAGATATTAAAATCTTCTTGATGATAATCCATCCTTGCAAAATGTTTCAGTTTTGATTTAACTAGCATTTTCAGATTAACAAGTACTTGCTTCCTTACCAGGCAGCTTTCTTATTTTGGCTACTCAGTCATTCTGGCTTCAGAATTTGCAATGCTGTATTCATGTAGAATTACAGCAAGTTTATTTTTGTTTTGCTAAACCAACATGACAAACCAAAGGATACAAACACCGGATAAACCCACCAGCTGCTAAACTCATGACTTTCTCTTAATAATAAATTAATGAAAAATTCTGTTGTAAACAATAAAACTTTCAAGTAAAGCCTAAGAACAAAGTACATGTCCGACAACTCCTCGTGGAAAGGCTGCTATGCCTTCTACAAGTCTCAAAAATAAAAAGGAGAAAACCTTTAACAGACAAGAGGAACTGAATCTCCATAACAGTGATCTGAGCCAACAATATAACATTCCATAAACAGTATTTTGTCACACAGACACAATGTAAAAGCCAATTGCCCTACCAGTCACAATGGCATAAAGACTGGCATCTCCATCAGTGCAGCTACACAACTGATAATGACAGCCAAGACTTGAGGGTGGTATTTGCCTGTGAGCTCAATCAAAGATGGTCTCAGAAAAACATGAAATTTGACTAAAAACAGTTTCCCCACACCACAGAAACAACTCTTTAACAGGCATATTTTACAAGTATTTGAAAAAGTAACAAATCAACCAAGAAACAGTGAGGGTTATCCCCAGAGTTCTTTTCCACAAATAAAAACATCAGTGCAAAAAGTAGAACTGTTTAGCTTCCAAATAAGTACTGCAGTCCTCACAAATCCTTTTGGTAGGGAGCTTGGAGGGTCTAACTCAACAATCCACAACTCTGCAGCAGAAGGGAAAAAAAAAAGACTTGCTAAAAGGCAGGAAACCATCATGCTTTAAGGGAAGAAAAAGGCAAGTCTCACCTTTTCTCATGTTCTTTTCTATATTTGCTGACCAAGACAAGACCAGTAGTATTTTCTCCTTGCTCACCACTCCGTTAAACTATACAGAAAACTTCTGAGTTTCAAACCCATAAGAGTGAGCAAGGAGAAAATCTGTCCTCACAGACACTGAGCAACCTTTCACTCTGTTCCTTCAACAGACCCAGCCTGCAGATCTATCAGGGCTCTTGCTGCAACACAAGGTTCTTTGCTCCAACCAAACAAAAAACATTGAACAGTCACAGAGAGAGTGATTTGGGTCTTTCTCAATGTACATAAATGATATCATCAAATTCAAGAAAGGAGGCACTGTATTGTGAGTTTGCTATAGAAACAGGACTACCTATACTGGGTCAGAACAACAGTTCACGCAGCTCCCGGAGTGGAAGGGCAAAGCCTTCTCCACTCTCTTTAAGAAGAAAGCAAAATAGGACACACACATTTCTTTCATGCTGTTCCACAGTCTGGAGTTCAGCATCTGTCTGGTGTGAAGCTCATATTCCCACCACGCTTGACATCAGTCATTCATTAATGTTTTCTTCATGGACTTAAACCATGTTTTGTACTTCCACATTAGGCACTGAAACATGATATTCCCTGTCCCAAATAAATTACATAGTAGCTTGAACCGACATCTCATAGCAAACAAGTTTCTTGCATGAAACCAAGAGGCTTTTGCAACTACAGAACAGTTTTACAACTAAGTATAATGACGAAATTCTGACATACTTCTACAAAATGGAAATACAACAGCCATGGAAGTAATAGAAAGAAAGGTAACAAAAGACCAACTATTTTATGCAAACCACATTCAAAGTCACTCTTTCCCCATATATTAGCAAAGAAACTATGGAAGCATGTAGGGAATATGTCAGAACACCTTCAGCATCACACACTCTCTCAGAAACACTCCTCCTTCTAAGATCTGCCAGGGCTATTACATATAACTGCTTTGTGGCCAATCATTTGCACACAACCCATATTTAAACCTCTCTCAGCACACACACATTTTACAGAAAAGGACACAGTTGTTAAGCACAGACCCTGCAATTACTGCTCTTACTCTGACACAATTGCTTTACAAGATAATTAGCCCCAAACTTTATCCATATCATCTTTAATACTACTCTCTTCCAGAAATACCAGAGTAATTCTGCACCCAGAACACACAGTGTAATTTCTCCTGACCACATATTGCCATTCTTGCTACACATTTTGAAAACTCACTGACATAACAGTAGGATGGTCATCTATTGCTTATGAGTTATAAATCACAGTTACTTGATTTTCCAACAAATCCTGATATATAAAAATGACAAAAACTGATAAAAATTCAGCTACACTGGTTGCATACTTCCACAACAAAAATAAGTTATAGCTAAAGTTAGTATGACACAGAGGACTTATTTAAGCTCCAAAGTAAAACCTGCATCCCTAAAAGAAATATGAGTAAAGACAACAGCAGAGATTCAACAACAACAACAACGAAGTTTGAGAGCAAATGGTTTAAAGAGCAGGTTAACTTAAGCAAGGCACTACTGTATGTGCATATCCTTGTCATGGGCAGTGCCACGGCCACTTAGGTTAAAATAATTTTATACACACAAGTAGATTATTTAAACTGGACTCAAATCAGATTAATCTTTGCATATGAAGGTTTGTGATTGTAGGTTTTCGGTGTCTTCTGCTAAGCATGTAATATTTAGGCATGTGAATTAAAATCCAAAGTACGTGTTGCTACAGCAACCGGAGAAGGACAGAACTTGTGCAATGAAACTCCACTTACTCCCTCCACAGACCTGAGAGGTAAGCTGTACATTTCCTGCCAGAGCTCAGGTTTCAAGTAATGAAGCAATTCTAGGGAGTGTTCCCTATCAAAGGCCAGAACATTCCTGCAATACTGGCTTGGTTAGGGCACTGAAAAGCGTACAGAAGCTTCACAAGTGAATTTTCAGCATCCTTTATTCTTTTATGTAAACGTCTACAGTAAAACGACAATTTGCTTGGGCTTACAATAGACTAACCAATTTTAAGCATCTTAATAAATAAGCAGTTGGTTAAGCATGTAATTAACTGGAATCTAATTTACCCAAGAGTGCAACCACTTTGCTGACTTGATGCAAACTTTCTTTACAAGAACACTGCATGTACTGTACAGAAAATCAACCACTTTAACACACTACCCTTGCACATGTGCATGAAAGGACATGAGAAATGTCATTTTTCATGGCTCCTCTAAGGCAGCTCAGAAGCTGATGCATTGCCAGATCTCCATTTCTTTATAAGCAACCCAGAAGGTGTGTATTTCCACTGTGCCCCAGCTGCTCCTCTGGGGCCAGCACTGCACAGGAATGGCTACAGGAGGTGGAAAGTGGGCCAGACTCAGACAGGACCCACGTCCTTAGAACATGATGCGGATTGAATACATTAAGTAAAACACAGACTCCTTTGTTACTAAAATTATCCAGACAATCTACTTATGAGCAAAAAAACCGTATCAGAAATAAAGACAATTTTGAAGGTTTAAACAGAGCAATACAATAAACTGCATTTCAAACACTCAGTTATATCTACAGCTCATCTCCATATATGTTTACTGAAAAGGAAGTTATTGAAACTACATTAAATGTTTTAACCCAAACCAGTTTGAAAATGCTAAACATTAGTTGATTGTGCACTGTTCAAGGGAATTCCACGTTAGTCCAACAAAAAAGTTCAAATCTTTTATCTTTTTTTTTTTTAATTTTCAGCAATTCTGATGTAGCCCACAGCTTCAGGTCATCCTTTATAAATAAAACCAGAGTAGAAATGGATTTAAGTGAATCGACCCATGCACTACAATCCTGAACTCATTCCAACAATTCAAACTCATTCATTTCTTCCTGCTTTTTGCTGATCAAACAATGGAAAGGATCCATCAATCTTTAAAGCTGATATGTAAACATTGTCTCATTTTGCTTTGCAGTCACCAGGCACAAAGGTTTCAGTAAGACTTCTAGTCAGGCAACAGCATAATTATTGATTCTGGGCTTTATCAAAAGCTTTTGTTAAATTTTTAAGCTAATTAATTCTGCTTAAGGAAAAGAATATATTCTTGAAAATTATCATATGGTGACTTATTAAGCTTTTTCTAAAACTTCACTGGAAAAGAGGGATATCACATATTTGCTTTTGAGGAACAAGGACAGTCACAGAAATGTAACTACAAGCACAATTCCTTCAGTGCTACTACATTCCCAGTTATCAAAAGAGAGCACTGGATACAAGGAGACTCCAGCTTTGGAAGTCAGGCAGGTAAAGTTTCCAAAACCTCAGCAACTGCTCTTCACTGATGGGTAACCAGACTGTGCTCCCTTCAGCCCCAGTATCTACACGGGGCTCGCAGCTCCAAACTACTGCTCCTGGTCAGGGTTTCCTGCTCCCTCCGTTTCCTGGCCTCAAACAGCCTCCACACTTCCTATGTGAAAACTGTGAACAAACTTACCTCCAGCTGCTTCTATACGTTCCTCCAAGACTTTCACTATCTGCAGACACTCTGAGCTGCCTGATTAAATCCCTCACAGATGCCAGAAACACAGAACAGCAAAAGAAATCCCCATCTGCAAGTACTTCACTTTTGAAAGCGATAAAGTACAACAGACTCACATGCCCCTCAAAACATCCATAATCTCACCTGCATTTCAATGAACGAACTACTAACATCCTCCTTTTCTGTATCCTCAAGCCTCAATCACATGAAGAACCAAATCTAACACAAAAAGCATTAATTTTTAAAGTGTATCTCACAGTTTCTGGTAATTTTGGGCCCCAAGTTCAACAAGTGATAGAAAAGGAGTTGAATTTAGTGTCTCTTCCACCATCAGCTTCTCCTACAAATGAGCCAGCAACATAGAATTAATTTCATATTCTAGCCATTTAGGTAAGTCTCTAAGATGGTTAATTCCTCTCACGTTATGAGCACACGATTTCATGGGTTTGGCCGTGGATTTCAGTACAGGTTTGATACCTAAATTAGTAAGTACTCTCATTTAACAAAATTACTTGAGAACTTCTTTTTAAATTACGATCTCCCTGAATAATGCTTTTTATCTACTTCTTCGGAAATGGGCTTCAAATTTGAAAAAGTGCTTTGTGACATCAAGCAAGATTTTCACTGTCATAATCACATTAATTACTAACAGAGACAAAAGTTAAGGATGAAACACCTTGCTCTGTCACTCCCAGAATTTCATACTTTCTAACAAAAATAATGAGTGTTCTCTACAGTCCCTCTACACAGGATAATGGCAAATCTGCCAGAGACAGCTGGAGGCTGTATACAAGAACACAGCAAATTAGTGAGGTAGTAGCGTAGCAAGCTACTATTTCATCTAAAAATCCAAACTATTCTGACAATTTGACAATTCCCTCCCTTGCTCCTCCCTGCCCTCAAGAATAAGGGCAGAGCTAACAGAGAAGCTTATTATAAATGACAATTCTTTCTAATTAAATGTCAATACTCATTATGCTTGAACAGCATGCACCACGCTCACAAAAGAAAAAAAGCTTCTCCAATTCAGCTGCTCCCTTTCTCTGCTTTGGGTCTGAAGTAGGACAGTGCAGGAAGACTGGAATCTGCTTTGCTTCGTTCCTGTACATGGCATCTCAGGAACCACAGAAGAGCAAAAAAAAATTCATTAGTTTGAGATTACAATACCTACTGGCAAAGTTTGGAAGCAATACTAATAAAATAGTAATAATAAAAAAGAGTTCTTAAAAACCATGCCATCAACACTGCCAATTATTTTGCACCTCAAATGTCCTCCCTTTCCATGCTCAGTCATGTTTCACACAGACAAAGTAATCCATCTTAACTATCCAGGACTCTAGAGGAGATGCAGCCTGAAAAGGTATTAAAATTTTTTTGGCAAGGACAAAAAAAACCCAAATGGACTTATAGATTACAAACAGCTCAACGTGATTCATTGTAAACCCATTTTTAAGTTTCAAATTTACTCCTAGTGAATACCTGTCCAAACCACATTACAGCTTCAGGGAGGCTGAAGAAATACATCCAATAAGCTAAAAGTCTGCAGCTAAGAAAGACCTACAATCAAAACAGTCAGACCTTCCCCCTCACCCATCCTACTTCAGCAGGGCACTTGCTTCCCTTTTCACTTCTACAGTCTTACAGCTGAGAGTGTGAACAGATGCAAAGACAACAGAAAATCATCTTCCAGCTACTTCCTGCCAGCTCATGGTTCAGTTCTCACTGATCTGATGACAACAGGACTGCACAAGAGACAGAACCTTTGCATCACTTCCAAATGATGCACAAAAGTAACCAGAGTGCAAGTGCCTTTAGGCAAAGGCTTCACAGTGAGTACCTATGGTTATTCACATCAAATACAAACCCATCTGTCCTGCACGGAAGCCACAATCAGACTGGAAATGTCATGTGAATTTGTGCAGCTGTACTGTTTCTGACCCGGAGACCTTTCGCTTCCAGGTGCTACTCAGGGGTTAGGAAATTTTACGAAATAACAACCACACAGACATTTGAACAAGATATGTGAAGAAGTAATCAGAGATTACTTTGAGCAAGAAAGCAACATACCCACACACCCCCTTAAGGAACCAGAGAAATCCCACACCTACCACTCTGTTAAGCAATGGACTGTATCTTGAGGAGTCACCTGGATCACAGTGTGGCTGCTTTACAGAATGGTTTAGAAAAGGCAAACCACGGTGTAAAGAAACAGAGAACAGGCAAGTGAAACCAGAAACGCCTTTAAGTAAGGACAAGGCCTGTTATATGAAAAGAGAAGCTGATGGCCACCCCCAGCTCCAGCCTGTGAGCAGCCCCGGGGGCAGGGCTGTGGTCACTGCACCACCTCAGCCAGGCAGCAAACACACACAGGCACCGAGCAGCTGCCCACGCTCCTGGAATAAGCAATCTAGGATGGAAATGGAAAAGTTGGCATGAAAAAAAAAAAAAGAAATCTAACTTTATTTTAAAAAATACCAACCAATCCCTGTGGAAGGGCAGATAGCTGAAGCAGTCAGTAAAGGATACAGCTGCCAGCAAAAAAACCCCAAACAAACCAGGAAGAGAAGCACTGTTTAAATATCACTAAATGGTGACCTTAACTATCCTTCTATATTTAAAAAAACATTATAAATTTAACAAATATGCAAATGCATTTATAAGACATAAAACCACCTTGTTTCTTAATGCACAGCTTTCATCTCATGATATTTGGAGATGTTTATCAAGTGTAAAGATTACTAGGAATAAATAGAAAAGTTAAGTCAGTTCAACCTCCACTATTTTAAACTCTATCCATAACCTGCCCTTGTTTGAAAATAGCATTAAAAATGGCAATCCATGACCCTCACACAGATGATTACTTCATCTAACACTTCCCATTCCTGGAGCTGAGTCTCTTATTCTTGCTTTCATGACTCAATGCTATAGTAAGATGTAGTAATAAATGGAGACTATAATGAAATATCACTAAAATATCTTGATAGAAGCTTCTCAAAATAAATTTGCAGTACATTTTAAAATGTGTACTTAAACTAGGTTAAATAGATTTAAATAGATCTTTCATTAAAAGGAAATTGTGGCTCTGACAAAACTCTAAGATTAGGAAACCTAAATATTTACTTATCAAAAGAGAAAAGGGTTGAAATCAGTGCAAGTTCAGACAAACTACACCCAGAAGAGCCAGGTGATAAAAACAAGTTAACATTTTATTTCTTGCTTAAGGGTGAGAGAGGAAAGGGAGGGGGGCAAGGGGAGGAAACAACCAAAAAAACCAGATCCAAACTTCTTCCTACAGTTTTCCTCAAAAGTATCACAAGGAAAATAAAATTGGTTCTCCTTTGCTATATGACATTAAAAAAGATTTCTTTACCTATTAAAAAGGGAGTTTAAAGTTCTATGCACAGTAGAAGTCAAAAGCTCTTTAGTATTTAAAAGTAGTCTGTTAAATTTTTGAGCTTTTAATGACAATGCACAACTGCCTGTAGCCAGAATAATCTACTGCAGTCCTTTCATGACACTAATTATTAACAGCTCTACACTTAAGCAGTAGCCTGACTACACACACTAAACTGAGGAAATTTAGCAAGTGTAAAGAAAGTTTTGATTCCAGCTTTTTTCATCTACAAATAGGAGGGAAAGAAGTTACGTGCAAATAGCAGCCGCTGGTCTTCACCACTTGTACAAACCTAAGCAGATAAAACAGGGGTAAAACACCAAATGCTACAAAGTTACACGTTCTTTGCTTGGTGTGACTGTAAACGAAGACAAGCCCCACACCCTGCACAAGCCTCAACCACAATTATCTGAACACAACCCTGACAGAAAACACACTGATGGAGAAAACCCGTGGGCTGGCTGTGAGCCACTTGAGCACCCACAAATCAATTCCACTGCACACAGCACTACCCTCAAGTCCAGAGCAGACAGTGGGACTGGCAGCTCAACTTCCAGCCATGGCATCTGTGTTGGGAAGCCTTGGACGTTAAGGAAGCCTTGAATTGAAATCAAACTGGCAAAATTCAAGAAAAGCTATTATTCTACTCATAGCCAACTTCAAGTTGAATTTTGGCTGGCATTAGAACTGAGGTATTAGACAGAGGGAGGAAAAGTTGTCTGTGTATATTTTGTTTGGAGTTGCTAAACCTAAGCCAAATTATCTTCAATAGACTTAAACACAACATATGCTAATTCTAAGGCTCAGTGTAACCAATTGGACACTTTCCACCAAAATTAATTTTTAATCAGAAATGCCATTTCCACAAAATAGAAATTTTCACATGGTAAATTTCAGTTTTGCCAAAACCCAGCAATTTTCTGCTGGAAACATTAAAATAATGCCTGTCTGGCCACCTGCCTGGAAAACACTTGTCAACTCCGCTTCTTCCTCCAACAGAAAAGAAACCAAGGGAATTCTTGGAGCAGTGCTGCCCAGAGAGGTGACCTCACTCCATCCGTGGCCCTGGCTCTCAGCCACCCTGCCCTGCACTCCCTTCCCAAGTGCCTCTCCCCAGGGTTTTGGCTGGTCCTGGCTGTGCACGAGAGAGACCCTAAAACACGAGAACAAGAACCTCTCTGCACAGGGCACAATTGGTTTTGCTGGCAGACCTGCTCAGCAGCAGAAGGACCACCCTATTTCACATGATCCCAAATTTTAAGGCCTCCTTTTATTTATTTCTTTATTTACTATTAAGAGCTCTCACAATTTTACAACTTTAGTGCAGCTTAAGTATTTTTCTGACTTGCCTCTGCCTCCTCTCCAAGACTTTCTTTATAGGAAACGATTTCTATTTGCAAGCCAGCTCAAAACTAGAAATTCTAAATTATTTGAGTGAATTTGATAATCAAAATATCACTTGTGTTGAAATGATTAAGCAATTAAATCTGATAATCATTCACTTGCAGTAAAATGAAGAAAAAAAACAAAACCACAGTTTTGTGGGTTTAGTTTCTTTACCAAAGTATCTTAAAGAGGTCTACACTCCCCAGATTTGTAAGTCGTACAAACCTGCCTTGTAACAATTTCATCTGTGCTTCTTACAAAGTGAAACTCAAAGCCAAACAAAAAGTTTTCCAAAATGGTGGCACATTCTGACCCCAACAGAATGACACTGTCAAAGGTTCTGACATGCTTAAACGTTAAGGCCCCCTGCACTTAACTTCACACATTTGGAGTTCTGTAAATTATGTACAAAGTTGTAGTTTAGCAAATGAGCAAGACAAGAAATTATCTTCATGCATATTTCTAAAAATATCTAATAATGCTTTTCTTTTTGGGATGCATGACCTTCTTCTGAAGCTAAATTGACAAACTTAGAGAAGCATCTGTAAAAAAATATATTGAAAGAAAACAGTGCAAGAGGAAAGACAAGATCCAAACTTAAGTAAAAGTTAATAATTCTTACCAGGGTTCATCAAACTACTTTTGAAAAAACCTTAAAGTTTTATTTTTTTGCTTCTGAAGATGACTGCTTTCTTCCTTCTAGCTTTTGTTCTGATAGAATTACACAGTTTATACTTAGAATTTTCCACAAAATTAACTTAACAAAAATAGCAGATGCTATTAATGGTGTGAAAAACAACATAACACCATCAAGGCTAACTATGAATATACTGGAGAAGAGGCAGGGAGCAGAAATCCCTGTATTCCTGCATCCAAACAGTAAAGGCACAAAGTTGTAGCTGTACAACTGGAAAAGGCACAAAACCCCAAAAGACAATTTTTTCATTCCTGACAGCACCAAAACGATGTCACCACATTACCCAGGTAAATCTGAAGTTCACTGACAAACTCTGTCTATAGGTACTGTTCATCTTGTCTATTAAATCTCAGCCCTTTAATCAGAAGTTAGATTCCCTTTACTAATGTAATAGCAAATCCATTTCCAGGTACAGGCTATACATTCTTTATACAAAAACATCTAGTGACCTTGCATTTAGTAAAAATGAATGTAACAAATTTCATAACCAGCAAGAAACTTTCAATACGGAGATTAATTAAATTATTCTATTATTTACTGAGTTTATTTTTAGTAGGAAAACAACTTCTACCATCTCCTCTAAAGCATTTATTTTCAGGAAGACACAGAGGGTTTAATGCCTGTTTATCATATTGGCTCAGTTCAGGATCAAGTTTCATATCCACTAAAAAAAGGGGCACATAACCATGTTACAAACCAGTCATTCACCTAAACACTAAAGAAAAAAAACAATAAACAAAACATCACAACTCCAGAGGAATAAGACATCGCCAAGAGGAGCAAATGAACACACACACTGAGTTTGCGTGTACAGAAGTTAAAGAGCACAAAGTTATCAAAAGGAGAAAGTATTACAAAATTAAAACAGGCTATTTAGAGGCTTCATGTCACGCTACTATTTATCACACTGCTACTTCTGCTTTCTCTCCTATATTTACCACTTTTAAGTAAGAACAAAACCCCAAGCGCAGTTTAATCACCTGCATATCACAGGGTATTAATTTCATTTACTTACTTCTCTGCTGCTCCCAAGAACTTTCATCCGGCCAAGTCGATTCCCTGGTAGGAAGCCAGCACATACCTCCTGCCACAAACCAACAGGGGAAGAGCCCAGGGCAATACCCGGACAGTATCAAATTACCTCTTACAACCAGAGCCTGGAATTATCCTGAAAATACACGTTGTCTGTCACCAAAACCGTAAGATGGTTGAAATCCCCACCCTGAGCCTCCTCAGCTGCAACTCAGTGAACACAGTTACGCCTCAGCTGGGAGCAAGTTTGGGGTTTGTTTTTTTTCCCCCTGGCAGAACTATAAATGCCACAGCCCAATACAGAAGTTCACGTGTCATCACAGCAAACCTTCCCTAACTTGTGGTATGAAAGATTGAACTAATGTTTACCCGACCCACCCCCCTCCGCCAAAGTCTAATTCCAAGAAAATCATGCTGCAAGGGACAGTTTTGTATCCAGTCACTAAACTCTGAGTAAGTGTAACACAAATGAACTTTTCCACTACATTTCCTATAACTGGTGTCTACTCTTCACAACAAAATAATCCAACCATAATAGACTCTCTCGAAAGAAGTCTTCATCCAGTGATTAATTTAGCTTTCTATGCCACAGCAGTTCACACTATTTGTGCATAAAAATTACTGTTAAAAATTATCTTATGCTCTTATACTGTTCCACTGTGTACAGGAGAGACTGCAACATCCCAGCCTGGAACAATCTTTTCCCACTATATTAAAAATAAGAACTCCATTCTTTTTCAAGTCAAAGGAGTGAAGCTGCAGGCTTGTATGCAAACTAAATCCACCTTTCACACAACAGCTTTACAAAATGCTTAGCAACAAAACCCGTTTTGGATTGTTTCTTCCACTATATTGTAGTTAACAGATACTACTGCAAGAGAACAAAACCAGTTACAGCACTCAGGCTGTTAGAAACCAGAAGTCTGCAAGGCTGTTCCATCTTCACTGCAGTCAGTTCTCTCTGCCCTTCCAGGCAAGAGCTCAACCCCGCAAGCACCACCACTGCTGAGCCAGAGGCTCTGCAAGGCAGCAGCTCTGAAAGACAGATTTGAACCAATTCCCTCAGTGTCCTCAGTTCTCCTTTCATTCTACTGAAAAAGCACTTCAAGTAATAATGAATGATTATGTTGAATATCTATCTGTTTCAAATTAGTAACAAGCATTGGAAGCATGTGGTAGTCTATGAAAACCTGACAGCAGAGCCCTAACACAAGGCTTAGTGAGTGTGTTTGCAGCAAAGTTGGCATCCTACAAATGCCAGAAAGGGATTTCATAGTCAAAATAAAAAGGTAATGTACATCTGCAATAAAAACCAAAGTTATCATGATTTCCAAAAGCATGTAAGGAACACACATTTTAAGTGGCTAATCTGCAATGGCAGCATAAGCAACAGTCACAGTATAAAAATCACCCTGCTCTATATTCCTTGTTTCTATGCAAGGGACAACATCCTGTCTCCAAATCTCCCTGAGGAGCATCTCAGTAACACAACAAGTTCATATCCTTTCATTATAACAGACCTTTAATATTTGGAAATTCCTACAATCTGTTACATGGACAGCAACCCCTACCAAACACAGGGCAGTAACTCCTCAGTCCAAACTAACCATAAAAACGATGCTGCAGCCCTTAGATGTAGGATGTAGCTATTTCCTCAAGTGTAATTGTAACTCATGCCAAACACAGTCGAGGACTCAGTAAGTAGAAAAATTTCTGCCCAGCACTTCAGTTCCCAGGGATTCATGTGATCCATAATTCCAGTTTGTACTGGTAGGGGTGACGTGAATCTCTGACAAATGAACTCTGAAATTCCTCCAAGGCAGTAGAGCCAAAAAACTTCACATCTTTTGACAGAAACTATAAATTTATGTGTCCCCAATGAAAAAAGGATTTGCAGAATGTACCCGTTTCTCATCCTCTAGGTAAAAGGTGAGAATCAAAATTTTCTGCTGTTTTCTGTAAAAGTAGTGGAAGGGAAGCTGCCAGCAAGTAAAACCACCACTTCCTTAAATACCTTTCCTTTAAAGCCATCATTAAACACTTTTTTTTCTGCTCAACTGCCAAGCAGTCAACACTCTGGATAGATTCATTTCCCTTTTCTAAAAGGGAACAGAAGCTACTGTGGGGGAAAAAAAAGCCACAACCTCTCAAAATACAGAGCACAAACAAGTATCTGTCCAGTGTTTCCCTTTGAATAATCCCATGTGCAGAGACTGTTCATGGTAAAAGGAAGGAACATCTAGAATTCAACCTTGTGTCAGCCATCCCAAAATTACAGGCAGTCCTCAGAAGAAAGTTCACCGCTAGACCAGGTGCAATTAGTCTCCACCAGTGCTGACTTGTACAAATGAGAAGCAGTACCTGTAAGATCAATCCAGTAAGCACACCTCAAAAATAATGAATGAGTCAAGTTTTATGGAAAATCCAGCTTTCCAAAAGTTCTAAAGTAGCTTACTCAAGACATTTTAAAAAAAGTCCCACTACAGTTCTTGCTTACATCAAGGGATCATTATATCACAATAAAAAGTTCAAAGGTATCAGCACAGACTTGCACAGAAAGGAACAAAAGTTACAATAACAAATATTTGAGTTACTTTTATGAATATCATTAAGGATGAAAAAAAAGCCTGACAGGTTGTTGATATAAATAATACAATTTTCTCAATATACTTTCTCATTTTATAAAGACATACGGTCTTTCTCGAGAGAATTGTTCTTCTGTGAATATTTGACATCAAACACAAGATTATTTGTCTTAGCAAGTATGTTATGCTTCTTGATAGAAATAACAGATAACAGTGGACAGTGCAGATAGCACAATTAACATAAAACATAAAACTGTTAAGTTTATGTTTTCATACGCATAAACGTGGCCCTTTAAAAGTCATTAGACAACATCAGGGAATTTAAATAATATACTAATTAAGTAATTTTAAATAGCCTGGCTCTTGCTCCTGATGTTTCCTCTGGAAAGGCAGGTACAAACATGGGTCAGATTCACAAGCTGACGGTTACAGATTTATAGGTTGATGCAGCAGCCATCCTGAAACTACAGAAATAACTATTTTTTACTGAAACTATCAGTTCTGTAGCTTTCACTTTCTTCGGGTATTCCAGATCTCCTCCTTTGCTCTTCAAGGCTCTAACAGTGCTCCTTCTGACTTTTCCATTCCCTTCACCACTCAAATCCTTCCCCAATTTTGTCTGTTTCTCTAATCACATTTCAGCTTCCCTCTGCCCTACTCACACGCCCTCCTCTGTTGAGGTGGGGATAGAAGATGAAACAGCAAGAGAAATCACAAGAATGTCCCCAAAACTCAGAGAAAATCAAACAGGTTCCAACTGGAAGCAGGAAGAAAAACTGTAACCAAGAGACAAGAACCATTCCCAAGCCAGCTCCCAAGCTTAAAACAGAGATGCCAGGTTATCCATAGTCACAGCAACAGCACAGGTGTAGAGGTGCCTGATGCACTTTTTACTGATGTGCCTTCCATATGATTATGAATGGAAGGGTAACAATTGCCTACACAGCATTAACAAAAATCATTAAAAGGTTTTTTACATTTCACAAATTTTACTATGAGGTACAGAAAAATTTCCACACCATTAGGAAAATCCATGAACAACCTGCATAAACAAGTTGCTTCCCCTTAACAGTCTCCATAACAGTCTCCCAGATGCATAAATTTTGAGTTAAATCTGTGTTTCAGAACTTTGCCCTGCCTCATTTTTCTATCATCTTCACTGACAGAATTAATTCAATGCCTGAAATGCTTAGGGACAGGCTCCTTCAAAAAAAAGACTATCAGAACAGAAGATCCATCAGGAAAACTGATTAAGTACAAGTTTATTCTCAACATGCACAAACATGTTGACAGTGACACGATAAAGCTTTCCAGTAAATAAGTTTCCCCATACTTAAAAAGAGAAGAAAACTTTGTCTCTATCAGCCTGGACTTGGAGGACTATGGTTGGACTCGAGGACTTTAAGAAGTCTTTTTCAAGCCGAACAACTCTACAATTCTAAGTGTGGAGAGACACTCAGAAGATACAAGATTACACTGATTTTTTCTTTAAAGTTAAAATATTGTACAAAGTGCATTGAGAAGGAACAGTTTAACGATATGCAAATGAAGATGGCATTAAAAGGCACGGGGCTGTCTGAGTCAGCACTCCTGCACTGCTCCTCTTGGGCACTGTGCTGAAAGCTCTGCTCATTCCTGTGCCTCTGCAGCCAGGCCCAATCGTTTCCTTACACCCTCTTCTTTAGGAACTCTTTGTAATCAGACTCAGCTTCCCCAAGCTATTGACATTTATGACATACCAGAATTAAAACGCTGGAGAAGAGGAACATATGGCAGGTTATGGAATGTGCACATTAACAAAGAAACAAGGCAACCGGCTTCTCTTATTTTCCAGTGTCTATTCACATGCCCTTTTCCCTGCTGGCAGCTCCACAGCACAGCCCAGTTCCCCTGGAAGCAGCTGCAGGAGCCACAGGTGGAAGCAACAAGAGTGTTGCTCTGCAGAGAGGGTCTGTGCACCACACTCAGCTGAGGGCACAAAGCTCTTCCCCCCATGCTCAGAAGAGGTATTTTCCCAAAATGAAGACGCCAGTATCACGCAAGCAATAGTCACACTCGCCCATGAGATGCAGTAACTTTCTCTCTAAATAGCAAGACATTCTCATCAGAGTATCACAGATCAGATTCAGTCCTTCTGGGGGACCAGATCTTCTACTACAAGAAGTATTTTAAATAAGGACTTTAAGAAATTCAGTATTTACAAAACCGCATTGGTAAACTGAATTAGCAACAGGTTTCATCTTAAAGATGTACAAGGCAGCCCAAAATAGGCTCGTGAAGACGCAGAGTGCCAAACTGAAACCAAGACACTGGCCCCCTAGTTTTCCCAGTTATGTCCTTTCTGAAATAATTAGTGGATCTGTCACAGAGATGAACAAGCTTTCCATATTAAGAAAAGGCATAAAACCTCCACCCATAAAATAGAAAGGATCCTTTTCCCATTACAGAACAATTAAGCTGCAAACAGACATAAAACACTCCACTCTTAAGCAGCATGCAAAGGAGATCTGCATACGTTACAGCTGCATTGTGATTACGTTGAGCCACTCTTGGTGACAAAATCCAGACTGAATTGAATTGATCCTTCTGAATTCCAACTGCCATCCCAGCATTAGCAATAGGGACTTCAGAACAAGTGTCACTTCAGCAAGTATCTGTCGCTATGGGTTGTCATCTAGGTACAACCATGCAGTTGTTGAAATGGGCTGCCAATAACAGAGTCCACCAGCCTAAGAAGTGTCAGCACATTAACACCAATGAAAGCAGCCTGTCCTACCATGACATGGTTGATACCTTCCATGGAGAGATGTGACAAGACTATACAATTCATTCCCTAGACCACGGGAAGGAAATCCTGGTGACTCACGACTGGAAATGTTTTGGTGCCTCCTAGAAGTTGCAAAAAGAATAGAAAAACACAGACAAATGGATTCCTTTGCACTCCAGTAAAGATTTGCCAAGTTTTGGCTTTGTCCAATGCTGGAAAAGATCCTCTGCTCTGAAGTCAGTGTTAGCAAGTCCAAAACTGGGGTCCGTGAAAGTAGAGAACAAAACACATGCAGTTCCAGATGGATCACATAATTACTGAACTGAGGCTTCCAGGAATGTTACCCACTGCTCATGGGACAGTGGGTAGCCAGTGCCATCCACCATGACACTCCTTCAGTGCTGGGTGATGGATGGTCTCAGAAGGCAAGACAAGGAATGTCTGAAGTGTTCTTCAGTTCTGAATATTCAGAGAAAATAAATGTAACAAGGCTTGTCCTTCCTGGATTCAGGAGCTGCTGTCAGGACGCTCCGGCAACTTCTTAATAAGACGACTATGATGTTATGTAGATCAGAAAGAGAGGCAATGGTAAAGAGTTGATCACCACCATCACTTTTTACTTTCAAAAAGTAGCTCCCACTCTCCAAGAACAAGCCCAGCATGCTTATTTACCAGAAGGTCATCCAAAAATCTCTCCAAGATTTTTCTCCTCAGCAGCCAAGAGCATGAAGAATCTACAACGCCCATCTGAGAATTTGCTGGTCTCAATCTCCTAAAGCTGGAGCCCAGAGAGCAGAAATCCCTGTTATTTAACACCAAATCAGCAAGAAGCTTGTGTCTGCTACTGACAGGCAGGCAGACTGCTAGGAGCTATTCTGATTCTTTATGAAGGATGTAACATGAGCATTATTAAATAACAGACGTGTCCATCTGTCCTCTGGAAGTATATAAAGAGAAACACAAATTAGAATTTCTTCACAGTGTTAGATCATCCGCCTTTCTGTAAGAAAATCTGCTGAAAAAAACAGAGAGAAATGAAGAGGTGCCAAATAGACTGAACAAGTGCTGACAGAGCTCATGAAAGTGCAGAAAAATCTCATCTAGTTCTCAAAAAATCCAAAATAAGCAACTCAAGAGCACATACACTCAAACCTACAGCTTATGCTTACTTTGTGGTAGGCTTGGGTTTTCAACAGATACATAGGCTATGCTACATGTACATCTCTGTCACATGGTGATCACTAGGGCAAAATAACTCAAAATATCTACAAATGAACACTAGTATTTTTGCCACTGCATATTCTATTAAGCCACTGTGTAAACTTACTGTAACATGAAACATGGTCTGAAACATTGGTAGCTGGAGTAGGAGTAGCCATTCCACCATTAAATGGAAAGTTTTAATACATCTACAAATCTGGTTCTTATTCTAAATCTCATGTTTCAGTTCCATTGACTGACAAATTTTTAGACTCAACCACAAAAGTGCTAAAATTGCAGGTGTTTGAACATTTATCTGAAATTCACTTATTCAGTTAGATTATTTTCTTGTTTTGTTGGCTTCACTAAGAAGTTCCTTTCAGTCTTCCATTGAATATGATTGGGGAATTTTTAAGAGAATAGAATACACTTTCCAGAGTAACAACATCAGTTAAGGATGATCAGAGCCATTACGTAAATGCCTCTTTTCAGAACACTTAGAGATAAAAACACAACATCTGTGGAAGTGCACAGAATCTAGGTAAGGCAGCAGGGGACAAAGAGAAAGCTGACTATTTGTCAGCAACGTTTAGGTAAAGAGAACACAACCACTATCTCAGCTGGCAGCAATTCAAGAAAAATACAACCTCAGAAATCCGAGAGCAACTCCTGAATGAGGAACATGTCTTCCTTTCAGCAGGGAAAAAAGAACAGCCTTCAAGGGCTTATGGAAAAGAGCAGGCAGGAGGATCCACGTTATCAGCAGGTACCAGCAATACAGTACAGATACAGGCTAAAGACATTATACACGATGGAGAACAGGAGGAAGGCAATGGTCAGAGCTCTCAGCCAGAACAGAGCTGTCAGCCTGATCCCATGGGCACCACATTCCCAAGCACACGCACAGTAAGGCTGTAGGATATTTTGGGTCTAGAGAGAAACCCACAAAAAGTCTTTATTTATTTGCACCTTATGTGCCATAGAACAGTTTGTTTTCCATTTCCAGTTTTGGGTTACACTTCAAGAGATTGGAATTCAGTGGTTCACTTTCATCAGGGCGGTGCCTCAATTCATGGAATTAAACTTTGGAAAAATGACCTGTTTACTGCAAAAACCCACTACAGAATGATTATCTGTGACCTGAGTGAGCTCTCATTTGCTTCAGTGCATTTAGCTCAGATTCTTGTTTTAATTTGTGGTTTGATCTTTGAAAGGAAGGATCTTTGATTGATCCGTTTGTTCTAGAAACAAACGGAAATTTGGAAAGTCAATAATCAGTACCAGGAGAGTCAGAAAGAAGGCAAGGACAAGACAATGAACTACAGCTCATATGACTGATCAGAGGGTAATTAACACCATTCCTTTCTGAAAGGGTGGACACAATGCCAAGCTGCAGAAATGGTCTCAGTGGTGTGCACCACACACTGTTAAACAATGCCACACTTTCCGTTACTTTCTTCCTTCAAAGTAAATATAGGAATAGAGGAAACATAATTTATACAAATTTTAAGAACAACAGAAAGATATTCTTCCATTAGATGAGACATTTTGAGAAACACATGCAGACACAACATCACAAACAGGTTACATGGGAGCATGCAGCTCTGGATTTAGAAAGAATTCATATTCTTTGTGGGCCTTAACCAAGGTTCAGATTTGAAAATTACCATTTTTGCTGGTATTTTAAATTTAAATGTATTTCACCATTTCAGAATCAGTTTAGTATCTGTAGATACAAACATCTCCCACCAAAACAAGCAAACAAAAAAAAAATCAAAGGAAAAAAAGCCTCACCAAACACTTCCAACACTGCAAACTAATGAGGTGCAGATCTGCAGACTTAGGAAATCGATGAGATTATTTAATGCATTTGTTTACAAAGAACACCCTGTGATTTCAGTTACATAAAAGACAAAATTATTTGTTGTGAAGATATCCAGTCACAGCTGGAAAGACACTACGAAAGCAGGTACAGCTGCATTTTATCTCTTTTTGTTGCCAACGATTCTACCAAAGTGGCTTAAGTCTTTAAAAATTTCACACCAAGCAGGTATCAGACTGCTGATTTAAATAATTTTTTTTTTGAAACTTACACATATCCAACTCCAACAGCTTATCAGTCTAAACCTCACTGTAATTATTTTATGGGTATTTCCAAATGATGGTACTGGTTTGACTAACGATGCCCACACAAATGATTCAACATATCCTGAGGACAACAGGCCCCACCTCCTGTGCCCACTGAGAAATGGAGGCTTCTACTGATGTTGTTATTGATCATTTATTATAAGAAAAAGATAAACAAGCAGCTTGGAAAAATATATCAAACAATAAGGGGGAGAGGGAGAGAGGTTAAGGAAAAAAATCAGCAGAGATGGGTATTTCCAGAAGTAGGATGTGACAACATCACAGACAAATAGACTTTCCTCTGATGAACTCTATTATTTTGACATAACCTGGCACTGCTAACACAGCACTGCTGACCCACTCCTGAGTCTGGCCTCTCGCTTCCAGCCTTGCATCATCCTCTCCCTACTGCTGACACAGCCATTTGTACAGCCATATGGTAAACCCAAGTGGGGAAATAAGAAGCAACACAATTTTGGCAAAATTATTTTTCAGTCAGAGCAATTCCCCAATATGATTCACTGTGCAGTGGCAAAAGCACTACAGCAGCACAAGGACAGCAGGTGGCCGTGAGTAGAGAAACTGCTTCTTTCATGGACAAAACAACGAAAAGAGAAAAAAGGTATCAGCATCCAGCCAAGTGAAGATCATTTTGTTAAAAGCTATTTCAAGAGCAGAATAGAAGAGTAGAAAATGGTAAAAATGTGAGGAAAATTTAAAGATAAATTCAGAACTGAAGTTTTAGACTGTGTATTTACTGAATTTGGGGCAGAACACAACAAGATAGAGTGTGGTCATAGCCAGAATGATTGATAGGATAGTTTTGGATTTCTTTAAATGATGAAGCTAAAGCTGGCACTTCATGTGAAGAAAAATATGTAAGAAAATCAGCAATTAAAAAGAGATAATGATGATAAATGGAAGAGAAGGAGATAAAGATGCAAAAACAGAGGGGCAACCACTTACAAAAAGAGGTAACAGCATATTCCTCCTTAAAGCACCAGAGACCAGAAACCTTATGCACCTTCCACTGCTTCCACAGCTATTGGAGCACGATTACCAATAAAGTATGACTTCATTAAAAAAACAAAGCATTCATAAAACCTGGTAACAGTCACTGCTGAAATGCCATTCTTCTTATATTTACCCAAATCATCTCATATATACACCTGAAACTGTTGAATCCTTTCTCTGCTTATCTGCTACAGACCTCCCTTAAAGCCTTCTACAGTGTTTATGTCCCTTTCACCAGAGAATACACAAGAACTTGCATAGAATACAGCAAACAATGACAATGAAGAATCACTGGGAAGAAACAAGTGGCATGTGATTTGTTTTGTGGTGTCTGAATCATTAATTTGTATTTTGTTTCAGGAGGTGCCAGGGGAAAGATTAAAACTATGGTGTTAATGCGGACAATTCTGAAAAGGTCAAGTTCCCCCAACGTTATGAAAATTCAGTGATAAAACACAGTCAAAGACAGAACGTGAAAGAGGTGATGGAGATTGACAGAAAACTACTCCAAAGGGTTCCCTGTACTATTTCATCTGAAGGTGGTGCGACGACTGACGTATCAACCAAAATGGAATGGCAGTTATCAATGCAGACATCAGACAAGTTTTATTGCAGTTGCATGTGACTACAGGAAAAAAATGAGCAGAACACACACTCAAGTGCCAAGTCTGACCTAAAGCCCTACTTTTGCTTGTGCATTACAAAGGTCTTCAAAGTGCAACGTGGTTTAATATAATCCATAATGAGCAGCAGGACTCATCATACTGTGTCTGTGCTGGAAAAAGGCTTGCACAGAACCTGTATATGCTGCACTAACTTCAAATTTATATACTCAGTAGGCGTTCAAAAAAAATAATCTCCTTTTATCCAGTGATCTCAGAGTTTTACTGAGAAACAATATTTCTCATTTATAAAGGAGCAGAACAAGATGCAGAAAACCAAGTAATTTGCCTGTCATTACACAGTGAGTCAGTGGCAGCAGCCCACACTGGTCATACATCTCTTGCTGTTCTTATCAGGTACTGGCATTAGAATAAGGTCTTTTATAATAGTTACATGCCATATGCATTAACAACATGATCCTCACCATTTCAAATTTATGCTTTTTCTTTCTTTTGCTTTGAAAATGAACACCAAGCTTATACAATGCACTCTATTTAAAAGATAACACATTAGTGGCTTCCTTTTTCAGCCCAGCATTTCTTTGCCTGAAAGACACCAGAAATGCTTCTGGGTTTACCACAAGAATTTAAAAATAGTTACATCTTCTGCAGAAAAAAATGTATAGCTATCAGTACCTACATGTTAAAACCAAGAACTAGGAATGGATTTATAATCAGTTTGTATGTGGCTACATCAAAGGCAGGTTCAGTGTATACAGGACCTGAGCTTTACACTCCTCCATGTTATTCATCACTGTCAGGATTACTGAGTTCTGGATCTTTTATCTGATCCAACACAGCACTCACATTCTTATCTGCAGCTTATGCTGTGCCAGCCCTTTTGATGCAGAATTTTTCTCCCTGTGGTATGAAAAGTGACTACTGCATGGGGGGGGGTGTGAGGGGAGAATGATGATGACAGTACAAATGAACAAGGAACAGTAACACATAAACAAAAGATAAATTGTTAGAAGAAAGGTTAATTTATGCAACTCAATGAAAGTTAACAAGCAATCCTTAAATCCCACAAAACTTGGCATAAAGTCTATGATCCCTTCAGCATATCATCTTTGGCACACAATCACACAAAGCAGCTCAGGAAAGACTGGATTTTATCTTCATCAATGACTTTGGCAGACCTTTCTAGAAAGACAGACTTTCCTATTGTAGTTGGTGCTGATATACTTTCCTATAATTAGTCTCTCTAGCAGAACTTTTACTTAAGTTTCTTATTGTGTGCTGAGCTTTACTATTTGCCAGAACACCACTGGAGTCTAGACTTTTAATTCAATTATTTTTCTTATCCTAGAGATGTCCAAGTCCAAACAGATAAACGTATGTTGGAAATAATCATTGCCACTTCTGTCAATAAACGGCAAAGCAGGACATTCTGATGTATGGAAATGCAGAGGTTGTGCAGTAACAGTTTCATGCCAGTGCACCCAACACAATTGGCATGAAACTTCCAGCTCAAGCAGCAGGGGTTGGGTAGGCAAGGCCAAGTTGATTATTTGATACATCATCTCCTGCCTGAAAATGCCATGTAGTTCTACAGGGCTGGACTCCAAAGACCTGTACTGAGGCACAGTTTGTGAGTAAAGCAGAAAAGCATCAGCAAGTGAAGGAAGAAAGCAGGACCTGCTCCTTCCTTTCTAAAGGTGTCATTATCAGCTGTTTCTAACAGTTATTCCACTGCAGCATCCTGGATCCTGACCCCCTATGACGTTGCTTCTGCTGCACCAAGTTACTCAAAAATCTACCAACCCACCTCAGCAGTGACCAACCCCCCCTGTCACACCCTGGCCACAGCAGAAGATATGAAACACACTGAGATGGGAGCACAGGAATTAGAAAGGCAAAAGAAGTTGGATGAAAATCTGCCTTTAGGAGCCACTACACATTTAGAGAGCACCATCACCTACAGGAAGAGGCAAAAGCTCTCTAAGCGTAAGATTTAACACATTAGTATTACAATTCAGAAAGCTTCTAATGTATGAGCACAACTCAAGTTGCCAGTGAATGTACATATTCCTCTGAAAAGGCAACATATCAATAACATTTAGAATAATCACACATAAGAAATGCCCAGCCACAGCTCAGCTCTCAGAGGGTGTGCAGGTGTATCCCTGCCGGAGTCACAGCCCTCAGGGTAGGCGTGAGGAGAGCTGAGGGGACTCGGGTTGAACCACCCGGGGCTGCGTTACCTCCTTCTGCAAAGTGACCGGGGCATCGCTGTTGGTCTTCAGACAGTAATTGCTACAGATGAAAAGTATTTCTTAAACAGTAGCCACGGTTTAATTGCTCACAGGGAAAGGAAGATCCCTGTACACTTTGAGCTGCTTCAATGTCTGAGACACCTTAGTTAGCTTTAGGTTACAAATTGAAACATGACTTTCAGAGAGCAAATTAGTTGTTCAAAACCGATTGAACTGATTTAGAAACCAATGTTTTCTTCCTAAAATAGAGTTGGACATTGAAATAGTAGTTTAAATTTAATTTTCATAACCTAAGTTATAAATGCTTAGGAGTCCAAGTCACGGAATTTTTTTTTAATTAGCACATGAAATGTATTCAGTTCTTACCTGTTCTAATTTTTGTTCCAGAGATATTGATAATTTGTGCTTCTCTGTATTTTGATACTTAAAATGTTTAAGAAGTGTAAAATGACTCCAAAAACTCTTTGTCCTCAAGAAAGAAAATTAAAAATGCCTCCCTCAAAAGATCAAGACAAATTGCTTCAGATGTTCAGGTACCAATCCAGGTTAAGAAAAATGTAACACAACTTTTTCGTTCTCTCTCCATCTCCAATGCCCTCCAAAACCCCACAATTCAACTACAAGGCTGCCTTCATTTCATTTCAGAAGGGAATTCAACCAAAAGTCAATTAGACACTCAATAGGGAATAAGAATGTCCATAAGAACAAGTTTGAAAGAATGATTTTGCTTGTTAGCAGAATTTTATTTTACAAGAAATTCCTACATAGACAAATCCTGTACTTTTTTCTTTCTTTTGTGTGTTATAATAGATTTGATCCAAGTAAGCTCACAGGAGACTAAACATAATAAGGGACAGAAATTCTGAAGGAAAGGCAATTCAGCATTTACTAAAATGATATACTATGAGAAATCCTACTGGCATACACAACACACAGACACACAAAGGCATTCCAAACATCCTTAAGGTTTAAAACACATGATCAGCTCATCTTGGCACATTGTCAGCACCGAAAAAACTGCTTAAGACACTCAAACTAGTGCACAGAGCAGATGTATTAGAGGCTCTAAAGCACAGTGTCTACTCCTCACAATTAATGAATTACACCACTTGCACAGAAACAAAGGAGGTTTTTATCCCTATTTTTTTCCCCACGATTTTAAATATATACACATATATAAAGCATAGCAGACTGATAATACTGTTAATCTGAACCAGGACATGAATGTTAAGAACGAGCTGCAATTAATGGCATTGCCACACTAAGGCATTTGGCAGCCAGATCCAGATGTTCCTGTTGCTCAGCCTTTTGTCTGTCCCAACAGGGCACTGAGTGGCGCCTTCTTTCCAGAGAAATGGGGATGGAGCTACAACTTTGTTTTTAACTTCAGCTGTTTTCAGCATAAACCTCCTGAACTAAGAGGCCATTATTTCAGTTTCTTGTCATAAGCTCAGTAAATCAAGGTATCTACATATAATATACTGTTAAAACTGAATTTCTAGTATTGGTACTAAAATTGCGAATGTGTCTTATCAGTAGATTCTTTTTAAAACTAAGACCTTTCAAAACTCTCACAGATTGCTTTTCCTTTCCAGGTGTATTCTCATACAAAAAGCAAAGAAAGTCTGGACAGAAATTGTCTTAAAAGACTGATATGTTTCTTAGAATATTGCTTTAAAAATACACTTTCAAAGACATACTCTATGTTCTACAGAGACTAATTAATTTGATTCCACTTCACCGTGACAAGTTTATCAATAATAATGTAAGAATTCTGCACTGAAGCTTTTCCCCAACATATTCACAGTCAGCCCTAATTTGTGCTGTGGGTGAAACTCCAGATGTGCAACCCTCCTGCTGCCCAGGCCAGCAATAAAGATCATCAGCCAATGCAGACCAGGTGCACAAACTATTCCATACATTCTGCTCTTACTGTGAACTATTAGCTGAGCTGCCCTTGCCCACACTTCATATCAGGAGCTGTTACTTCCACTAATATCAGCATTCCCAAATTCCTCTCCTACTTATCAATTCCTGACCCCTAAAAGCAAAAAAAAAAAAAGTTCTTATGCCTTAAAAACTCAATTTTTTATTATTAAACTATATAAATTCTTTTAGTACTCAAATCTATGAGTTTGTCTTATTTTCCTTACAGGACAATCAGTCCTCTGATATATTAAAAAATTTTCTGAACTCTGTTATCTACAGCTTTTAATATGAAGAGACAATTCTTGCACAAAGATTATTAATTAATGTAATGAGACAGGATTAATTTCAAGACTGATTTTTGAAGAGCATGACTAATAATGCTTTTAGAGTACAGCTGTTTGCAGTGCTCTCTTTGGTCAACTTCTTCTCTCCTGATCTCAGTTGTTTCCATAACCCCTCAAGGAGACCATATCCAGTCATTTACAGAAAGTTACATAAGATTTACTTCATTCCCATAATTCATTCTTCAGGAAAAAAACACATTCTTCAAGAGTCATTAATGTCTTCAGAACACAAGAAAAACATTTACTCTTAAAAATTAAGTATAACACTGTCCTCTGAAAAGGTAAGTTTCTTTTATACATTTGGGCAATTTCTATATTCTATCAAGCAGCACAACCCACTGCAAAAATTCAGAAGTTCAATACAAGATGGTTATACACCAATTCTGTTGAAGAGGATCCTAGAAGGTAAGTGGGAAGGAAGAGAATATTTTTAGCAGGTCATAAGATACAAACATAAACTGACTATGTCATGCTGTTGTAGAGAGGGAATTCCACACATGAGGTGCTTAGTCAGGCGCACAAGCCCACGGGACAGATGAAGGTCCCTCTCGTGATGCTCAGTATTCCAAAAGCTCAAACAGATTCATTTTTAAGCTTCCAAAACCAGATGCAGGTCAAATAAGAACAGCCAGAAGACTGTTCCAGTACCAAGCAGTGCCAAAATGAAACACCTGAAAAAGCATAATAATGATAAACCAGAAAGAATTCAGATTACCTCACCCAAGATTGCACTTGGAAACAAAGCTTTTATCCATATATTAAATTCAGTTTTTGGAATGGTATGGTGGAGTGCAACACACCCACAGACACGCTGCCCCGGCAGAAGAAAGCACTTCTGAAAAAAGAAAGGCAAGTACAAAACACAAAGTGGTCAAGGAAGGATCAGTCCAAATTTAGGACTATAGTCTTGTCTCTGAGGTAATTTTCTAACTGCCTGTTCCACAAACAGGGTGTGTGTGTATATATATGTGTATGTATATATATACACACATATATATCTGTATATACTGCAAAGGAATGTTCAGTAAAAGGCATTACATGACAGTGGAGTGATGAAACACAGTGTGCTGTATCAAGCAGTAACAACTTCGTTGCTCCACACCAATTATATATTTTAGTACCTCCCTGCTTCAGGTTTTCTGGCACCTACTTGCAGGAGCTGGAAAGACCATTTCTCTCCCAGTCTTTCCCATTTCCTCCTCTGTTTGGGGTATTTTTTTTCTCTCTTCTGTTTCTCCTTTCTGGATTCAATACAAATCACAAATGGTTTTCTCCTTTCCACTGATACACTTGGGGATGGCTATGCAAGAGCAGAAGTTCAAGAGGGGATGGATAACACCCACAATGGTTTCAAAAAAACCACAAGGTGTCTGGTTTGTCTTGCTTACTCTCATAAGTTGTGCTTCATAAAGAAGCAGAAGACACACAAAACTAAAAATACAGAGGAATGCTTGCTTTCAGACAAATTAAAAATCCTTCTTGCCACTTAGAAGAACCAAGTTTCCCTAGCAAAATCATTTTTAGATGCCCATTATTATCTCTTCCACTCTGGCTTATAAATTAGTTAAAATCCAAGCACCTACAAGAAAACAGGAAGGACAAGAGTGTTTTGGAAACAAAGCCTTGTTTAATAAACTCCAAGCTTAGGCTTACAAATTGTGCCAGCAACGTTCCATTATCTTGTTTCAGTAAATGCTGAAGAGTCTGGGAAATTAAAAGAAGCTTCATGCT
>VYZS01004597.1:39848-56028 GCA_013400695.1 Neodrepanis coruscans | reverse complement strand
GGGGGAAAGAGGGGCGGCGGGGCGCTGCGGAGGCGCCTTCCCCGGCAGCGAGCGAGCGAGTGAGCGAGCGGCGGTGCAGGAGCAGCAGGAGGAGGAGGAGGAGCGGGAGGGGGGGCCGCCGCAGTCCCCGCCCCTCATCACCGCCCCCCGCGGGCAGCATAGCAACCAACATGGCGGCCGGGCGGGCACCGCCCCCGCGGATCGCGAGAGCCCCAACGGCCGCGGCGGCGCGCCTTCGCTTTCATTGGTCCGGACCGTTGTCCGTCAAAGCGGAAGGGCGGGACCGAACCCCCATCGAGGCGGTTGATTGGCTGAGCCGGCCATCAATTAAGAGGCGGAGAGCGCGGATTGGCCAGCACCGCCCCCAGCCCGGGAGCGGCCGTTCCCGGGGTTCGGCGGTGTCCCGGTCCCTGGGGGAGCGGGGCGGCTTTGGGGCCCGATTGATGACGTAACCCGCGGTCTGGGGCACACGTTCACCCGACCTCACCCTGCAAGTGTCCCGGAGTCGATTCCGCCCTCGGCCCTTCTCCAGAGCTCTCCAGAGTGTGGGATGTGTTGTACCTTTGGCCGCATAAGGGTTCTCATATGTGGCCCATGGGAAGGTTGGCGTTCAAAGATGAGGTTTAACACATGTATTTGTACAATGTGTGAAACGGTTTGGTTCAAAATGTCTTTAATGTCCATTTATTAAAATAAAACCTCTTGCAGCCAAGTTCTTTACCTAATAACATGGAATCCTGGGAAAGACTCTTAAGGTTACCAAGTCCAAATGTTTGGGAATGAGTCCTTGGATTTCACAATTCCTAACCATAGCAAGATGTAGAGGGGGTTTGTGTGTACTCTTCTAATTAGGGAGCTTTCTAAAATCTCGTTCGTTGGATGTTTGCAAACCTTATGCACATTTTCAGCCTAAATTGTTCTTGGGCCCATTCTTTTGTTTAAATAGCCCTTTCCTCTTTGCGGTATTCTCTGCAATTCTCTCCCAATTACTTCTAAGAAAGCAGTCATACCCCCTTCATTTTACTAGGTTAAATAATCCAAGGTCTTTTAACCTCCTCTTCCTCTCCCTTAGTGTTAGGACACACAGGATTCTCTGTATCTCATCCTCCCTTAGGAGCAAGTTGAATGAGGGTTAAAAAACTGAATCTGGGGAAGGAAGTCAAACAGAAATTTCAGCTCATGCACAATCTCTGGAGCACTTCTAAGTAATAGACTTCTTAATAATTATGAGTAGAAAAGAGTCATAAATTGCTGGGATTTAAACTCTATTAATGGAAGTCCGTAAGATGACAAAGCTTGAAATGTGAATTATTCCCCTGGATTGAACAATTTCTAGGCTGGTGATTTCATAAAGCCCCCAAACGATACACAAAGCATCAGTAATGCCTCTCCTTATTGCATTCACGTTGCTCCAGCTCTTCCTGAACATCTCCCTATTTATATTGACAAACTGACTGTAGTGCATGTAGAGACACCCCAGAACTGCATCCTGCATTTCTGAGCTGCTGCCGGCCTTCTGTGCATTGGAGGGATCCTTAGCTGCAGAGTTGTCTTGGTTTCCTGCTAATTCTCTTTCAGATCATGGCAAATTTAGTCACAAATTGCAGAGATACATTTTAATCCATTTGCAGTTAGGCTTCCGTCTGCCTCTCACTTTTTCCTCTCATTTTCTTGTGCACACTTTATGTTAAACATACGGTTATGTTCAATTTGAGAAGAACAGTAATTAATCCATTACCTTACACGGGGTGTGTGACAGAGAAGCAACCCAAACCACTTGATGTGATTGTAGAACTACACAACGTGTTTGGCAAATGTAACCTTGTGCTGTTCTGAAAGGATGTGTTTTGCTAATCTAAACCAAAATTGGTCACACAAACAGATATTAAAAGTCTGGACATTCCAAAGTTATTTCTTTGCAATACACTGTTATTCCTGTATTTCATTGTTTACAGAAGACTTGATTCAAAGCCCTAAATAAGGGCAGTGGACGATTCCCACCATGTGCAAAGTACTTCATGTCAGGCCTACATTGCAAGAGTGCTAAATGTTTTAAAAAGAGATATTGAGACAAAGTTCTCCAGAAATGGACCAAAACTGCACTACAGGGTGTTTGCGTACAGACAATGCTCAGACCTTAAAATATGGAGGTCAGCAAAGAACTTACTTTGCAGAATTCTGAGCTACATGTTATATACCCACGCAATCACTTCCCAAAATTATGAATGAAAGAGAGAAAGCAAACTGAAATGTGACTCTGTCATTATTTACTCGAAAGAGAGCACATTCCTTTCACATGTAAGAGGTGCATTCAGCTTATTTCTTTCTCAGTAGTGTGGCTCGTTCATATAACAGCAAGTTTTTGGCTACAGTCTGTCTGTGCACATAAGCAATGAAAGCTGCCTTTTGCAAAGACATTTTGCAAGAGTTTAATTTTTGAGCTGCTTTGTAGGGATTTATCTGTATTCTGCTGATGCATTTTGGGGAGGATATGTTATCTCATGGCTTCTTGTGTCCTGCTAATAAAACACCAGTATCTTAAACCGTTGTGTACAAGTTAAACCTCACAGCTCTCGTGTAAATGTAGGAACAAACAAAAGCTTCTCCTTTACTTAATAGGTCTGTGGTGTGTGTTTGTGCCAACAGCCTTATTACTCATGCAAGACCTGCCAACCAAGCTGTGATAATTTATATGAGAGAAATGTATATTAAAAATGTGAATGGGATTTTAAGCCTCTCAGTGAAATACTATGCAAACTGCTTTGTGGCCAAGAAGTATTTAAACACTGCATTAAAGCAATTCAAGATATACGACTCTCACCACAGGTGGAGTTTAGCTGTGAAAAGAGGAGACAAGGCACTTGAACTTAACACTAAGCTTAATCAAGCTTAGTATAATTATTAGCATAATGTCTATCTATTAGCAGATACATGTTCTATAAAGTGGGGTCCTGATTCAGCAAAGCCCTTAGACCATACATGACCATACAGCCTTGCTCATGGAAATTCCAGGGACACAAACACAGCCTGAAAGTTGGCCAAATAGCACAACTCCCATGTGGAGTGTGCCGCTGCTCAGTGTGAATGGCAGGCAGGTTTGTGCTGGAACATGGCTTTGGGATCAGTGGTAATATGTTCACAGTATGGACCAAAAAAAATACTAAACATGGGTGTTCAGCAGTGTCCTAAATCATTTCACTGTTTGGGACAGGGACTTACTGTAAATTTGTGCAACACCTGGTGCCATAGGGCTCCACAGTATTAGTTGTTAGAATACTGTGAAATAATTTGTGCTAATAAGCTTGCTGCAGCTGTCATCCAGTCTGGAGGATGGCTGTATCTCTCTTATAAATATACTTAGAACATAATGTTTTAGGAATATACTGAGAATGAAAGCAACCTACAGTTGCTGGGCCACATTTCACCAAGTCTTTTTTTCCCCAGCCAGCCTTTGACAAACTTCTTTGCCTTTAACACACTTCAAAGTATCACAAGGTTAAACTTCTAGATACCCACTGCAAATAGCCAAGCCTTTTTGTGAATGCCACATGTGCATTCACTTGTGGAATACTGTTATTTTCAGCTTCTATCCAACAGGAATAGCATAAACTCTGGCAAGTTAAATAGAAAACTATAATAAAGCAGGTCAAAAAAAATATTTTTAAGTATAAAAAGCTTTCCAAACACATCAAGAACAGGAGATCTGCCAGAGAATATGAGGAACTAGCAGGAAACAGATATAGCAGAAGCATTCAAGGAAACCACAGGAGAAAACTAAGTACTTTTTTCCCCACCATTGTTCTTAATAGCAGATTTTGAGGTGATTGCCACAAAAAAACCCCAACTTTTTCAGGGTCACAGTCAGAAGAAACATACTTGCGAAACTGAGTACACCTGGTTTTGGAGCCAGTCAGCAAACTGGACAGTACCTGCCTGCCAGGACAACATGTTCCTCACCTCACAGCTCAAAAAGAACTTGGATCTGAAATCGCCAAACTATTAACTGTTAACTGTGCTTTGTAGTTGTTTGGAGTGAGCTCAGTTCTGGAGGAATAGAAAGTGGCACGTGACATTCCAATTCTTAGACAAGACTTTAGGTAAAACAGGGATGACAAACCAGTCAGTCTAACACGTGTCTTATCACCAGGTAAGGGGAAGAGGTGCAAACCTTGTAGTGCTTGAAAAATGTCAGTGAAGTCGGCAAATATTCATAAAGAGGAGCTGGCTTATTCAGACTGTGTATAAACACTGGGACATGGGACAACCATAATCAGCTTTGTGTTGGAAGAAGACCAAGTTTGTACCATCTTCTGATGTCTCCTGCCTCCCTTCCTCTTCCCAGCTTGCTTTTACTCTCAGCTTAATTTCCACAGAAAGGAAAACCACATGTGTGGGACAGAGGGAGAGGGAGCGAGAGCATGTGCTGGGTATCTTCCCAGGCTGACCAGTAAGGGGACTGTAGACATGACAGGATCATTTAACATGCAGCCTGGACGAAGCAATCACATACACAGAATTCCCCAAACATTTTTACAAGGCACAGGAGGGGAACTCCTTTTGTCATTGGTAACTGCTTTAAAGGGAAGATGAATGGGTAAATGATCACAAAGAAGGGGGTTAGTGAGATTCCAAAGGGATCTGTGCTTTTAAACATGTTCACAAGCGTTAAGAGAAACAAGATTGAACACTGAGATGAAAGTGTCTTCCAGGAATTCACAATTACTAAGGAAAATCAAAACCGAGACTGCTGGCATAAAATAAGAAAAAAAAAATCTTGATAATGACAGAGTCGGTGAAATGCAGTGATCACAGATATCCACAAAAGGAAAACAAAGACCCTCTGCCTGTGCAACATAGTAGGTTCTAAATTAGTTCAGATCAAGGATATTTTGGAGTCACTATGGATAGTTTTCTGAAATTTTTATCTCAATGCTTACCAAGGCAGTTAGGACCAATAAGGACAGAACAGAATGAAAAAGCAACCATAAAACATTATGCTACTTTATAAATCATCAGAAATCACATTCTTTCCTTTAATACAACACAAAATTCTGCTTATAGCATGTTGACATGTGGTAGCATCTTAAGCATTGGAATAACATGGAAAAACAACAAAAAAAAAAAGGTTGATCAGAAAGATGGAATGCCTTCTAAGTAAGACAGATCAAGTACTCTGGAATGACCTAAAAAACAGATGACAAATGGGGATGTAATACAGGTATCAAAAGTCATATCTGACATGGCAAAGGTAAACAGGGAACAAGTACTCATTTCTTATGAGAACTACGATGAATCTAATAATATTTTTTCAGATGGAAGTGTAAAACAAGCAAAAGGAAGTACTATTTAAACAATATCTACTTAAATTGAGTAGTTGATTGTCATGAGATCTTTTATATGCCAAAAAGGGCTGCAAGGAGTTCCAAGACAAGCTAACAGAAGAACAGGCTGCTTTGCAGAGAAGTGGACAGAGCCTCCAATTCTCTTTAGACAGGCAAAAATTGAGGTGGTAAAGAGGAGATGAAATTAAGCTGTAACTGCTCTGTCCTTATATTGCTACTATAGGCAACTGCAGGGCACAAGGTTACCTGGACCTTTAGTGTGACTCTGGTTAACCTTTCTTATATTACATTCACAGCAGAAGGACATCTGTCTGAGACTTTTGCTTCCTGTTGTATCTGGTGGGTACTGAACATTTAAGTGAATGAAACATTTAATGAACATTTTTAGAACCTTAAAAGGGATTTTATCAATGTTTTGAGATGAGATATATGGTGAGCTTATTTTAAGGGAAACAGTTGCGTAGATACAAAGCCAAAAATGACCATTTAGTTAGACCTTCCCTTTGACTTAGCCCTAAGAACCTCACCCAGTAATTTCTGCAGCAAGCCTATAACTTTGGTTTGAGCTATGTTGCATGTTTTAAAATAGTTTTTTCCTTTTCAAAGTCCATCATTAAGCAACCCAGCACTAACAACTGCTACTAAAGCCTCCTGGATTTGCAACTTGTCAGAAAATTTCTGTAGTATTTGGGAGGAAAGAAAGATACGTGCAAAAAACCAAGAGAGGATCAATGTGCTCCGTCTGTGAGGAATTAGTTCAATTCTACTATCGATTTCGTTCTACAGTGATAAAAAATCCAACTAATATTTGAAATGAGCAGTTCAGACATACAGGTTCCACCTCCACTGGCTTTATATTTTTCCCCCT
Organism: Neodrepanis coruscans; assembly: GCA_013400695.1. NCBI lineage: Eukaryota > Metazoa > Chordata > Aves > Passeriformes > Philepittidae > Neodrepanis > Neodrepanis coruscans. The sequence continues at coordinate 49,818 of VYZS01004597.1, read as the reverse complement.
AACTATACATTGACCTGAGTCTGGCTGAATTCTAAGTAACTATCAGAAGGGTAGACAGTTTTCCTTCAAAGCTGAAAGTCAGATAGCACCAATTCTGATAAAAAAGATGTAAGTGCACAGGTTGCTGTTTTGTACTCAATGCTATTTACATTTCTGTTGCTAAGATATCAACGTCTGAGTGAAGGCCACGGCACTTTATTCTCTGAAGGTGACAGCACCTTGTGTAGATAAGCAATACACATCATACCTCTGTAAAGAAGTTGTTTATGTTGTTTTATTTTCCTTGATCTGCAAGACAAGCACTGGAATGAGCTCAAGCTTTCAGATGGGCAGTTTTCACATTTCAGTTTGTTTCAAGTAAAACTTTGTGAAACCTTTTGAAAAATACAAATACATATAGAAGAAGGGAGAAGAAAATGGTTTCTCTGACATCCCGTCTCATTTTTTTTGCTGTGGATTTAAAAAAAAAATACTGTAGTGCTTGGTTACTTTGTCTTTTCAAGGGCTTCTTTACAAAAGTTTGCACAGAACTACTCACTTATGTGAAACACAGCAGACACCATATGTCACCTCTCACTGCTCCGCAGTTTCACAGTTGAGGTTTTGAGGTCAACATTGTCTGCCAACAGCAGCAGTGAAAGGCTTTTCCCACTCTGGTAAGCCATAGCCAGAAATGCAACTCCAGTCCTGAAAACATCCTTCTCCATTGCAGTATAACAAACCTTGTTTCAAAAGTAAATGTTCTTTATAACTATCTCTGAAGGGAAAAATAAAAAAAAATGTTTCTTTTCTGTTGTGGTTTGCTTTGATCTTGCATTAACCATCTACTTGAGTGTGAAGTACAGCAAACTGCAAAATTTGGCCTTTCCTAAGAAAAGGACAAAAGATGGCACAGCAGCAGCTCAGCTAAATGAAACACATGTGCAAACTACTTTCTGGTACACCCACATTCTGGCCTCTCTGCAAAGTAATTAAAATTGTCAAGAGAGATTTTTTACAGGTTAATTTCTTCCAGGAACTGTACAACTCATTCTGCATTTTTTTGATTCATAGAATGTTCACTTTTTGTCTTCCTGAAATGGTTCCAAAGTTCATGTTATAAATAGCAAAAAATATTAGAAGGTTTGGGCTGATCATGTAGAAATTAGCCAGATAAATTATAATAAAAAGGATCAGCATTTACAGAAAATTCAGCTCACTGCATTTTCTAACAGGGTGAATATTTTCAGATTAAGACTTAAAAATGTTGTGTGTGTTCTTTTTTATTTAAAAATATCTATACCCTAAAAATAGTATGGATGGAGTGTACCAGATGATGTCTGAAACAACCAGCAAAGACAAGAGGAGTGGAGAGCGAATGGAACTTTGCGAACTATTTGCTGTTTGATGGATAGAACCCTGAAAAGACGCCTTCATAGACATATTGGTTTCTGGGTTAGCAGAGAGGAAGCCAATTAGAAGAGAGGAGCCAGTAAAGGGTGAGTTGTCAGCTTATGGACTGTTTTCTGCATTGAGAAACAACAAAGCAGTGTATTGCATTTATTCTACATGCACCTTTCTTACTCAACCACAAAGGGACCACACACTGAGGACAGGATGGCTCAGTGCTTCATCTCTCTGGTGACACCACCACCCAGGCTACCATTTAGTTGCAGATTTAATGTGGCTTTTATCTGATCATTACAGCAGGTCTGATATGTTGCCCACAGCTCATAAAATTTGCTTGTTATCTAAGAATCTTAGCTTCCATGTACTAGTGTTATAAACAGCCATGGCGCTGATGATAAGAATGACAAAAACAATGTTTCTAGTCATAATAGTTGGGGGGATTTGGAATTATGAAAGTTGAAAAAGCCATAAAAAATAAAAATTAAAATTAAAATGTATTTCACAGTCTTAGAAACAAACTCTTTTTTGAATGCTTGGCTTTACCAATAATGTTGCAATTGATACATCTTTAGGACACTAGAAAGTGTTCATAAAGTAAATCCTTTTCATAAATAAAGGTAGAAATCTGGAGCCCTTTCTCTCCAGCTCCAGGCTCTGTCACTTGCTGGGCTGCTCTGAAAGGATTTTTCTCATGTCTGCTGCCCTTTCTTTAGCACTTAAAAAATAGGGTAGTTACCTTGATTCCAGTGGACTTTTGTTTTGAGATCACTGGACAGGACCCCTGGCAGGTCAGAGGAACAGCAAAACATCAAATAATGAGGGGTTGGCCTGAGATTAGGATGGAGCTGAAGGGCACTTCGGAAGATGACCTAAGAGGCCCCACTGCTCACAGGGAGCACTGTCAGCTCTACTCTTTGCACCACGGTAGGAAATGAGAATTTACCCACTTTACACCTTCCAGTGTGCTAATGGGGGTGAAGGAATAAGCAGATCTGATCACATCTCTATCTTGCTTCATGGATTTAGCAAGGACAAATGCAGGATAGCTAAGCCTTGAATCTCCTGCTACGTAGTGGTTAGTGCCACCAGGCTAGTGCAGATGCTTCTGTAATTGCTTGCTACATGTATGTGGCAACATACAGAGTCCTCATGAATTGCAAAGAAATTGTATCTCAGATAATTTTGGATTAATCACAGTGTTCTCTAGAGGTGCTGTTAATGAGGGACATACTCTCTACTTTGTATTCCTGCCCAAGGCAGCACATTTCTATGCCATATCATGAGGAACTGGCTCTGCAACCCCATCATTAATTTCATAGCTGTCTCCCTCCTCTAGTAGTGGAGAACTCTCCAAACTGAACGGTGCCTGGAGGCAGATTCTGCTGTATGGATTTGTGCTTCTTTGTTCACCTCCCCATAAAATACTAAAGACATTATGCACTTGAAAAGTCACAATAAAGTTTGAAGAAAATAATTATAAAACAAGCCTTCTATTCTTTACTCTGCTAGGTTCATGATTATTGAAAATTAAGCTTTCTTCTCTTTTACCATTGGTATGCTACTCTAATTTGTTTGTAAATAGGATATCGTTATAACATTCAGGAAAAAAAATATGTTAAAAACGTTACGCTAAGCTTTTTTTTTTTGCTGCTGTTCAATAATTACACAGAGGACCCCATTTTCCAGGACCTGCTGAGGTTTAAAATGTGTCAAAAGCTAAGCCCTTGAATCCCAGATTAAATATGCAGAAACACAGTGGGAACAATTCCTGCTTTCCCTGTGCATTCACAACTTCCCTGAGCCCTGTGAGGTCTGGCTGCACCACAGTCCTGGATGAGTCCTGAGCCAAGTTCTCTCTGAGCCAGATCTGGCTGTGGTGTTTACCAGTGTGAACAGCTGCTGCAGTAACACCGACATCTCGGGTTATGCAGAGGCTAAATCAGGACAGAATTTGGGGAACAGCAGCTTCGGCTCTGTAGTTAAATTGGAGACAGCATTAGCATGAACTCAAGAAACAAAAAGCTGCTAAGCCAGGTCAGAAACATTACTGCTATGGTGAGAACAAATTTAAACTAAGTAGGGAAGTTTCTGAAGGACGATTTGCCTTCATAGCAATTCTGTGCCTCAGACATAGAAACCTTCCTGAGCTGAATTCGGGCCAGTGATACCATCCTGCTCTGCCAGGATTACAAGCCCTGCATTGTATCCAGTTAACTGCAGCCACTCCGCAGAAACCCTTGAAGTATTCTGCTGAATGATTTGTGGAAGTGAGCATTCCCAGTATTGCCCCTCCCCAACAGGGAACATTTGCATCGCCGCTGTGCACCAGGGTTAATGGCGTGGTTCTGCTTTGCGTTTTTTCTGTTATTTACCCTTTCTCCACTAGATGCTACACTGAGACCATCAAACATTTATTGAGTCAAATAACATAAATTTGAAGACTCGGCACAGAATAGTGTTTAAAACAAAACAGTGACAGCATCTCTCTGTTTATGTGTCTGTGTGGTGTGAAGAAGAGACTCATGCATTTCACGTTGGATTAAACACACTGACTTCATCAGAGCTTCTTACTTGGCACTGTGTGGAATAGGGATAAAGCAGGTCTGTGTTTCCTGGTATTATTACTCACAGGCAATTGTATAAGGAAATTACCTAAATGTGTGAAATGCTTGACCAAGAGAGTGCCACAAAATCTAAAATTATCTGAATAATATATGTCAATACAATGAGCTAGTCTCTTTTTTCTCTTTATGTCTTAGAAATCCAAAATCTCACACTGAGCTGCAAAATCACACCAGATTATATTTTTAATGAAGCTTACACTTCAAGTAATATCACAGATACACATTACTTTTCTTGATGTTATGCAAGCGTTTGACCCAGGCAGCTGGGGAAGTGCTATGCAGTGTGGCTCCCACAGAGCCTGCCAGCCTGGTTTTAGCTTGTGAATTGTGCAATACCTTCTGGTAAACAACCTGAGATCCTCTTAGCTTTCAGCGAAGGCAGGCCCAACCAAGCACTGCTGCACAGCCTTTCTCGTGTGACAAGTTTATTGGATAAATATGTTACAGCCTGTCTTGGAGGCTCTACTTGGACAAAGCAAATTGAAGGTCAGACACTGTTTCATCTAATTAAGGTCTTCAGCTCTTTGGTCACTCCATGTTCCTAGAAGTCTGCTTGTTATGTGTAACTTGACATTTGTCACAGTTTTTGGAAATGTGCAGTGTGTTATGGCCCAACTAGTAGCACTGTTATTGTTTTAGGGGCAAAAAAAATTCGTGGAAACTTCAATACGAGCTGGTTAAGATACAATATCAGTGACATATTTCTTTTCCAGCAAAAATAAAAACTTGGCTTTAAAACCCTGCTATGTTGGCTTTATCTTGCTGTGACACGCTTTAATTTGATTATCTGCACTTAATCTGGGAAAAGAGCTAGAATAGAAAATGATGGTTTGTTGAAGCTGAATAGGGCCTTATAGCAGTCAGTACTTACTGTTCAAAAACCCAATCTGCTGCTGGTGTGATGAAAATATACATGATACACAAAACATACATGATATACATCAGCTGAGGATCTAGGCCAGATGCTCAGCAAACTGTCATTGGGCCCTGGCTTCCTTATTAATCATGCACAAGCTCATCTTCAGATTAATATAGAGAAAGGTGGATTAAGACAGTGGGGAGACGGGAATCTCCTATTTATTTTTCCTTTATTCCAGTAGACATAGTGATGCTTAGATCAGTTTAGCCAATGGCAGGATGCAGCATTATTCTATGGACTTTTTGCTGTGTTTCAGGCCAGAATTTCATTTTGGCAAAATTTAATGTAATTTGCAATGAGATATAGGAGACTTCATCAAGGTTAGGAGTAAAAGCAACAGATTCAGAACTAGTGGTTGTTAGATTTATAAAGAGAGTCCTAAGTATTTTTACATTACACTGGTTACACTGAGAAGCTAATATTAAGAATAAATGCTTGTCCCCTGCTAATTAACTGGCTTACTATTTACTCTGTCTGAAGAGTTAAAATAAAGCACAAAGCCCAGCCACAAAGTAGGTCATAATTTTCTGAAGAATCAAACAAAAGGTCATGACATAAATGAAATGGAGTTTGCTTCATAACAATCCAGGGAAAGAAGGGATCGGCTGGCTGGGAATTAGGGAATGCCAAAGGGAATTGTAAATGGGAGCTCTGCAGAGCTTCTTGTCGCTTGTGGATGGGTTCACCTCCAGCTCAGGTCAGTATTGATTGAAATTGAAAACTGTTATTCTGCATAGTCTGTTCAGTGCCCAGTGACTGTATCTGGGAATCAAATCATGTTCCTGGCAGACAAGCAGTCGCATCACATAAAACCACTGCTAGACCTGAAATTAATTTCTAATTTTGCTGGCAGACTTCCACAGAGAGGTCAGGCTGAGGAGTAACCGTGAGGATGAGAATACCTCCTGTGGGTGCAGATCACGGGGGAAGGGTGGTTTGCATGTCTGCTTTTCAGGCAGAGGACTTCAGTCTTCTGGATGCTGGTGAGCAGCACATTCAAAGACTGTTCCTTGGTCTCCCCTGTAAGATGGGATCCATGGCAAGCAAACAGCCCAGAGAGGGGCTGTTACAGCCAGAGATGACAGCCAGCAGGGCCAGGCTGCCTCTTCCACAGCCCTGCCTGCTGAGTGCTTCCAAGATGGGTAACTCCAGGCAAGACCAGACAGGTGATTCCCGTGGAGTCTGACTGACAGGGGCCTGCAATGTGGAAAGAGGTGACTTACAGAATTAATTTTATGGCACGTTATTGCCAGTGGGGGAGGTAGGAAAATTACAAATTTGATGGGGTACTGCAAAAGTGTAAATGATCTTACACATGCAGATAAACATTACTCTTTATCGGCATGCACTAGGAAAACAAAGCAAAAATATTCCCATGTTTCTTTTCCTCCTCTGTTGGCTTCTCTGTTTGGACAGTGCTGGAACACTTTTGGGTGAAGAAAATTTACTTGCTAAGGAATACCAGGGAGAAAGAATTTAGTTTTCAAAGTCCCTGGTTTTGAGCTTGTTCTTGCCATTTGTAAGGAGAAACACAAATATTAACCATACCAAAAAAAGCCAGCAACAAAGCTAGGAAGTGTTGAAATTTGCAATATTAGAATGTGTGCTTAAAAATAAATAGTAATTGGAATTACTTAAAGCAAAGAAGTAATTTCTGGGGTCCAATTACTTTAGCACATTTTATATTCCTATAAGATTAGTTAATATTCTTGCAGGAGATTCTTGCATGTGATGGATCACACTGCCCTAAAACCATGTAGAACGATGCACTACTGATACTCAATAAATTTAACTTACCTTCAAATCACAGTTGCTGAGTACCTCAATGTCATTTTATGATAAAACTAATCAAAGGAAAGTCTGGATGAGTGATATCACTTTCAGGTATCAAGGACAGGAAAATACATGCTCACATAAGCCTGACCCTGTGATATAAAACCTCAACAAGTTATCACTTTCCTATTTAACACAGAGAAACACTGCACTGCTTTGGCACTGTGCTGGTTTGGGCTGTGGTAGAGCTCAATTTTTTCGTAAAAAATACTACAGAGCTATGTTTAGGATTTGCGCTGCAAGCAGGGTTGATAATTCATTGTTTTTTTTATTATTGCTGAGACTCACAGAGTCAAAGCCTTTTCAGTGAGGAGGCTGGTGGTGCACAAGGAATGGGGAGGTGACACAGCCAGGACAGCTGACCCCTACTGACCACAAGGACACTTCATCCCCTCCCAGATGGGGGAAAGGTTGTCAGGGGGCTGCTGCTCAGGAACAGGCTGAGTATCAGTCTGCTGGTGGTGAGCAATCACTTGTCTTTCTTGGGTTCTATTTCTCTTTCTTTCATAATTTTCATTACAAATTATTATTATTTTATTTAAATTATTAAACAACTGTACTTGCATTGATCCTGATGCATGCCCCCAACTCCTCTGTCCAACCAGCACATCCCTGGTTCTTGTTACAGTTTGTTCCTTCCAAAAACTTCCAACTTTTGAACGGTGAAGGGTCCAATGTACCATTTCTAACTCCTTTTTGCTGTCCTTTTTTGTGGCCCTGAGGATCCTAGTAAGGCACCTCACCTACATTTTACAGAAAGTAAAGAACCTCTGAGGTGGGTCAAAGAGGGAATTAAGGCTTTGTGCAGTATGTCTATGCTACATGGAGCAATCATTTACCAAGTGTGTTTGAAAAGCAAATTTACTGGCACGTGGACCAAATAAGTAACACAGCACTTGTATCTTGAGGATTCGGAATATCACAGAATCACAGAATATTCTGAGTTGGAACCGACCCACAAGAATGTCCTTACGTAGAACTAGAAACCGTGGGAAGTTTCAAAACTGAAAGGCTCTTTTTCATGGCTGCCTTGGATCAGTGATTTAACACGAGGAGGAGACAAAGTGCTTCGCCCAGCCCCGGGCGAAGGAGGTTGCACTGGCTCTTAGTGCAGTGCTAGGGTGCACTGCCACACCTGCACTGGCAGCTCCCCTTCTCAGGGGATAAATTACTCATTTAATTCCTGCCCACTTTGCAAAACCCCAACTCCCTTCCCTCGGCGTTCAGGGGGCTGTGGCAGGTGCAATCTTGCAGATAAGAATGGGCTGCCATCTCCTTTCTCACTATCTGGTTCTCTGGTGTCAAGAGTGATTGTTTCTCACACTGCTAAAATAACACCCTGGGGGCAGCACAAACAGATTTTGAGGCTGTTAGAGGGCAGACACCGAGGCAGCTGTAGCAAGTGAAGGATTTTCATATACACCCACCGAAGTGCTGTTAGTGCATCATACATAGAGTTTGATGCAGTAATGGAAAAATCGATGCTAGGATCACACTTTCACCACAAGTGCAATAACTTGTTGAGCACATCAGTAATTACACTTCTTGGTCTTTTACCCAAGCCTCATGATGGCTTTTTGTGGATCTTTTTTTACATTAGTGATTTGCAAAAGCTGAGCACAAATAAAGAGGGAAATATAGAGCTCAGTTAAAGCCAGCCTGGGTGCAGTAATCTGGTTTGTATGAGGCAAATTTACCAGCTACAGTGGGTGCAATTCTCCAGATGGATGCTCAAATTGACTGGTCCCTGTAGCCTCCTCTGGCTCAGAACCCTGGAACTGATCCTGAAATAAGCTCCACACAGGGACATAGCCAGATCCCACCTGTAGGCTTATCACATGTGATTTCTAGCTTCACATGCCACCTTAGCAGCAGGATACAGCAGCCCAGCTCTGGGCTACCAGCTCCAGCAGTACTGCCAAGGGGCTGCATATCTCAGAGCAGCCTGGGGTTCTGCCTGCCAGACTAAGTGTAGAAGTTTAGCCAAATGTGCCTCAAATCTATTAACTTGACAACTGAAGGTCAGTTTTGATAATACTTACAACATACCATGCAATATCTGGTAAAAATGAAGTCTTGGCTAAAGCATCGTTTAATACTTTTACATTTTTGCTGAAACTGCCAGGCTGAGTTTTTTTGTTGTTGTTTGTTTTTACAAGCCTGAACATCTTGGGTTTGTTTGAGTAAAATAAAGAATTAGATCCTGCTAGAATATAGTTTGAACATATTTTCTGAAGCTGAAAAATGGCATTAAGTTAGGTCTTTTCAGTACAAAACCAATTCAGGTAATTATTGCATGAATATCCTCTCAAGAGAAAATACAAATGGAAAATATATATTTAAAACACAACTCCTTAGACATTCAGCAAAGTAGATACATTCCTGCTTTTACATCCTACAGCTGTTAGATCTGAAGTGACTAAAACATCATGCAGAACCCTGACTTGGCCAATGTAACCACGTGTTGGAGTCTTAGACCTGCTCATATCCACAGTGTGAGCTGCCCTGGAGCTTGGTCTGAAGACACTCTGTCCTGTATCAGTGTGGAAGCTGCAGCTATTTATTCCTGAGAGATGCCAATAGCATCTCATTTTCTCCTAGACTGGTCTTCAGAGGAAGCCAGGTACTTATCAAGAAAAGCTTTCCAGAATGAAGTGTGCTGAAGGAAGGAAGGCAGCGTGAGGAGCAAGAATACATCAGTCAGAGGCCACATACCAAGGATATAAAGGAAAATGGAAAAGTGGAGAGGATTCTCCCTGTTTGAAACACTTAGTCCTTAATGGACATGCTAGGATTTGATACAGCAGAGATCAGTGACTCCCTAAAAATGCAGACCACTTGTGTAGACAACACCAAATATAATACAGGAAAAAAACATCTGGAAGGCATCTCTCAGAGTGTTTTGTTTAAGAGTAGCTCTCTCATTTAGAACAGCACTGTAACACTAGCTCTCAAAAATAAAATAAAATAAATAAAATAATAAAATAAAATATAAAATAAAATTTTTAAAAAAGGAAAAGCAGGTCAAGTCTGGAAAAGTGGTAAGGTTTCACAATGAAAGAGTATGCCTCCAGCAATGAGGTGCCAATAAGAGCTGAAGCATGAAGTTCTGCTGTTTCTGCAGGTTGAAACTTCTTTATCAAAGGAGGAGGAAAGTGGATTTGCATTAACGCAGAGTCCTGTGTGATCCCAAGGGAGGTTGGCT
>VYZS01004597.1:6848-17903 GCA_013400695.1 Neodrepanis coruscans | reverse complement strand
TGTCACCTGGATTGCATCACCCAGCTAAAAGTGAAGGAGTTCCCTACCTTTGGGCACCTGAATTAACTCCCACCCAAGCCACACTTTGTCACTGGTTGTTTCACAACTGCTGTGGCCAAGGGCAAATCAACAGCAGTAGGCTCATTTCCCAGCATCACCTTTCCCAACACCATCAGCTTACCCTGCTGGTAAGAGGCTCCACACTCAGCTCTCTCTCACCATCCTATCTGACAGATTCTGGAAACCACTTAAATGTGAACAGGAGTGATAGCAGTGCTCTACTGTAATAAAAAAGGCTGTTTTCTAAAGGGCCACTACACTTCAACTGAACCCCTTTGAGCAATAATACCATTCTTTACTCACATGCCACCTGGGTGGAGATTTCCCTCTTGGAAGCCCCTCTGAAGCTCCTGCTCCCTGTAAAATGCAAGAGAAGCCAGACACCCATAGCAGCTGATTCTGAAATTGCTGTAAATCAGATTATTTTCACAGGTTAAGAGTCTAGCTCTCAGTCTGTCTCTTTTGTGACAATATTATCTTTCTTCACAATGGTCAAAACCATAATGTGCAGGTACCCCCAAAATGCCAGGCAGTGGAAGGATTTAGGNTGTACTCTCAAAACCAGACCATATCCATCACCAGTATGCAGAACTCATATATGATTTCATTAATAGTTCTACCTACAGAAAAACACTTACAATATAATAAAAGACTTTGCATGAGTATTGTCATGGACATGTATTTGAGTTGTGCTTTTCTTGCCAAACAGCATGGGTGACCTTGCAAGCAATAATTACCTGGGAACAAACACATATGATAAAAAATCTTTCCCAGGACAACTGACAGATTCCCAAAGTTCAGGGAAATCTTAGTAGCTGTGATTTCAACTCCCATTTCCCTTATATTGACAGTATGGCACTATGGCTCCAGATTACACAGACAGTGACAAAATAGGAGCTTGACTATGTAGAGATGGAGGTGTTTAAGCCCTTGGCAGGAATATCCCTTTGGAAAGAAAAGGCATTTGTCTTAATACTATCCAGCCCTTCCCTACTGACACCAATATGCAACAGCAAGTTCAAAGAAGGGTAAATGGGACGCAGGATTTACAGATACATGGAGCTTCTAGGAGAATCCAGCTGTAAGACTCAGGAAAAGTGCACAACTGCAAAAACCCATTAACATCACAAGGCTTTCCAACCTGAGAATGTTAAATAACAGCAGTAGCTGCAGGCATCTTGATGAAAAGCAACAGTAAGGAGCAGTAAGACTCAAGTAGATGTCTTTAATTTAATTTTGTCTAAACACCTACTTGCTGTAAATCTCCAAGAAGGCCTCAGTTTCCTCTCTGCGCTCTTTATGTGGTAGCAGGTCCTTAAACCAAGTGGGCCAACTTCACTCTGAGAATATTTCACAGAGTTTAGACTTGTCTGAAGGAGTAACATGAGGACAAACTGACCTTACAGGCTATATAAACCAGGAGTTATATTCCAGTCTTGAGTCACTATGTCACTCTATCAATAAAATTCTATGACCTCTTATATTGGATTTACCTGGAAGCCAAGTCAAATAAAATTTAGCCTGAAGCTTTTAAAGGCTCCTGACTAAAGGTAAAGTCTCTTTTTATCCCACAGACCAGGAAATTTTGTCCAACTCTTTCACAAAGGGCACAAGAACAGTAATGTTATGCCCTACAGACAGAAAAGCACCAAGAGGCATGTCATGACTCGATATTTCAAAGACAAGTGTCCAGAAACACAGCACAGATTACTTAAGCAGAAACTCAAACATTTTGCACGTATAACTTAAGCAGTGCAAAGCAACACCAGCACTTCAGCAGCCAGAATATAAGCTTTATGTCACCACATGATTCAAAAGGAAAAAAGAACTCAGTAATGCTTTGAGCAAACATAGGCATGAAGGTTCTTATTGCAGCAGATGAACAAAGGACAAAGCCAGGGCAGAGACAACACTCAGCACATCTGTGACTGAGAAGACACAAAATAACAGAAGTTTCCGGTAAGAATTACAACAGGGGTGAGAAGAGAACTGCTCTCATGTCACCAGGGAGAGCTACTGGAACAGCTGCCATACAAACACAGAAAAGAGGAAACCACAAAGATTGAGAACTATCATCTTGAAAATCACATAAAAGCTTCAAGGTGAGGCTATAATGGAAAGTTTATTGCCCATACACTATTTGCCCATACTAACCTTCCCAGAAGATTAGTAATCCTGGGCAAAGCTTAGTTCTTGCCAGACAAACCTTCTTAAGCTAGGCTGAAACAAGAGAATGATTTCCTTTGGCAACTCTTCATCACAGACCTCACCAGTTTCTGCACCAAATGCCAGACTTAAGTCTTATATACCTTGCCTTCTTTGACATAAGAGGTGACATACATCTACATTTATTGCTAAATTAAACAAAAACTATATCAAAGCAAGCAGAAAAACCTCTCCTGAACATGCTTACGTTACTTATGAGAAAACAACCAACCTATGACAGTCATGTTACATACTACCATTCCTGGGAAACATTCAAGATATACACACTGCAGTCACCATGTCCTGGAGAGAGCACAATTAGATTTAAGCAAATGATGCAGGTGCTGGTAATAATCAATCTGTACTGCTATCAGCTGCAGCATAACTAATGTGCCCTACTGAAGAATGGTGATTGCAGCATAAGAATTTTCATTGCACAAGAACTTACACAGAACAGAAACACTGTGTCTTGGTATTTATGTAACCACACCACACAGATTGCCCGGTTTTGTAAACCTCTTTGTATTGTTTCATAGGAGGAACAGCAAACATACATATAAACACCCCAGTTTAAATGATAATGCTCCCAAAACTCTCTGTTGGATTCGCCCCACTCCAGTTTCCAAACTGAACTGGCTGCAAGGCAGAGCAGCACAGCAGAACTTCCAGATCACTGTCTGAGAAGTTCCCTTCCTCAGCAGCCTTGTGATTTGAGATGCACACAGAAGAGAGCACTTTTGAAGTAAGCCTTTAATATTTTAAGAAAGAATTCTTTATTCAGGGAATGTGCAATAACTCCTTCCAAACTATACGCAAAAATAAACCCCAAAATTCTAATGAAGACACAGAAGGGGGGGAAAAAAAAAGCATCACAGCAGTGTTCCAAAATACATAATTCACAAGGTTAAGATTTAAGCACTCCCATCCTATGCCTGGAGGTCTCTTAAAATATTAACAATCAAATCTCTCCGGTAAGTGTACGGGGTATACTTTATTCTGAACCAGTGCCTTGGGAAAAGGTTACCACTCGGGGCATACATTTTCATCCCTTGTTTGCCCATCAGACCACGAAGAACCCTGTTGCGGGACAAGATTTTATCATAAAATTCTACCCCACCTCTGGCATAGTCTGTGGAAACCGTGGCTGCCTTCCTGTCAGCCTTGCAGTCCAGGTGATGGGTCATGGCGTCGGAGGACACGCAATAGCAGAGCAGTCCACCAGCAGCACTTACGATGTTGCAGATGCTGCGAAGTATCAGGGGGCCAGAAGATAAACCCAGAAGTACCTTCATAACTCTCCCACAGAGAAATGTCCCAGCTAAGCAAGCTGGAGCCACAGCTGCAGTTGCTAAAGGGCTGCTGCTCTGCAAGTACACAACTTCTCTGGCAATGGCAAACTTCTGAGCTTGGAGTGAAAAGGTGAGAGCTTCCCTCAAAGCAACACCTTCGCTGCTCTCCCAGTCTACTTTCTTGCCATTGATCACAACGACATGATTGACTATTCCTGTTTTATCCTCAGCTGTGCTATCAAAGTTAGGTGGGATGCCCACCAAAGAGCCTGCAGGCAGCCAGGGAATTCCAGCACTCACTGGGTGGAAGCCAGAAGCTGCAAAGGCTCTGTAGGAGTCAGTGGACTTCACATCAGTATCTTGAAGGACATCCTGAAACACACCACAGAGCCTCTCTGAGAGCTCAGCTGGCTGCCCTTCTGACCAGCACTCGTGCAACAGTTTGAAGGTCTGCTCAGGAAACACATGATAGGAAAGGTTAGTGCCAAACAATCCCAAGCAAGAAACGCCCAACAAAGTGATCTTGTGCTTCTTTAACCACACAGATGCCTTCTGCAGGAACTGCACTGCCATAGTCAAATCTTAACCTGTTCATAACAAAAAATCAGGAATTAAAGTGTGCATAAAAAGGTCTCTCATCTCTCTAGCGCTTAAAAAAAAAAAAGTCCAAAAGAAATGCAAAAAAGCAGAGCACAATAACTAAAGAAACATTCCTTTACATTAACAAAACACAAAACACTTTTCCAGAGACAGTGATACACATTAATTTTTGGGCTTTGGAACATATGATGATTGATGCGAAGAATTAACTTCTCCCTCTCCTCCAGTAAATCAATTTACCACAACAAAGACAATACTAAAGCCACCACAACTTCCTCTTCCCCCAGCAATCAATACCTGCTCTGTATTTACCTAACACACTTACCTAGTCCTTGCTAGCACAATCCCACTCTTGCCGTCCAACACAGAGTCTATAGTTATTGAGGTCAGAAAGAGCCAATAATTAGATCAGTCTACACTAATATCCTCTTACAGCACAGTTCCAAAAATTTTAATCAGTAACCTGAGCACTAAATTCAGTGACTTAAGCTTGACTACTACTTCCAAAACAGTATCATATTTTCATTTGAAAAGTTTTCAAGAGATAGAATTTTCCTTTAGGAATTTGTTCTAATGGATAGTCAACCTCACAATTTAAAAAAAACAAAAAACAAAACCGCAAACAACAAAAGCAACATCAAAAACAAACTAAACCAAACCAGTGTTTTTTTTTTTCTAGGGTTTTTTATTTTTTACAGATTTCAACTTCCAGGTAGTGGTTCTAGCTTACTCAGCAAAAAGCTATTTTCAGAAAGCATGCTTTCAGTAGCTACTTTAAAAAATTAGTCTCTGAAAGAATTTCTCTGACAAACAGTGTGTGCAATCCAGAGCAGAAACTGGAACAGAAATTGTTTCAGGGCAGACATGTTATGACTCTTTAAATAAGCAAATAAAGCTTAAAAACTTTCAAACCTGCCAACTCCTTCAGTTCAAGAGTCCTGCTTCCCTTGGGGACCATCAGTTCTTTTTATGGCCCAAGCCATATGATGTGTTCTGCCCAGGAAAGCTCCAACCTCTTTTTAAAAAAAATCCATTAGCTACAGAATTCCACCCTAAAATGATGCTACTATGAAGATATAAAAGTGAATTAGGCACCTAAATCCAACAGAAATCAGTGAAAACTGGATGCCCCTGTTTCTATTCGCAGAGTGTCTTCTCTCAGTGCTTTAACACATGGGCTTCAGAGAACTTTGCTGCAGCTGTTAAAGACATCAGTATTTCCAGCTGTCCTTACAGGAAGCCGAGGTGGCAGAAGGAAATTGTGCTTTGATACAACAACCAAAGTCTTAGTGTGGAGTACCATCAAAGGTGGGTCTCAGCTACGCTGCTGGGCTTTGTATGGCAACAGCTGAAAGAGAGACAATAAACTCCCTTCTTCCACTCAGGCTGAACAAGAACTTCCCACAGAGGGGTAGAGTGGACAACTGGGGTGTGTAACATCATCAAACGTCAGTGTATGACATACCAGGATACATCAGTCATGATCAACAGTAAATCACTATTAACCACAGGGAAACAAAAAGGGATTAATTTAAAGGTGGTGTTTTAATGATAGGTTATTACTACTCCTTCCTATGAAGCTCTTTAAGACTGTAAATTCACCAGGGGAAGAATAATCTTGATTAATGTTTATGCTGCACTGAACACAAACTGAGTGTTTAATACAAACAATGATGAATGTAAGCATACAATAATTTAATACATATTTCTTAGTGTAATAACTGGTGGTATTCCTGCATTCTGACGAAGACCAGAGGTGGTAATTTGTTTGACAAATATTATTTAAGGAAAACATGCTGAAGAGCCAAGAGCTTGGACGAAACCCAATTTCAGAAAATCTTGATAATAGAGCTAAAAACCAGAAAATGGTAATACTAAATCCAAATGACCTCTTTGAAGTCTATAACCTCTCAGCAAATCTGGCAGCCTAGATGTGATTGAAAAGGTCATGCCATTCCCAGTGGGGGAGGGCAGCACTTTCTAAGAGGATGATTGTAGGGAGACTATCACTTGATCCTCACTGTGAAGCCAAGGCAAGGACTTTCCAAGTTTCTCCTGTTAGAGAATGCCTTCTCATTAGAGCTGGCTAACATTTTTTTAAGATTAGGAATGCCACAAGGAGAAAAGGCCCTGAGTTTTTATGTCCCCACCAGTGTGGGGAAGGACAGACCACATTGAAAACTGTTCTCCTTTCCTGCATGACCAAATGGTGCTTGCCAAGCACACAGGTCACTGAATACTCCTCCTGGTTAACGGGATGCCGGGAAGCACATCTGGACAGGCAGGCAGCCACAGGTGAACCACAGGAAAGCGTGGCAGGAAGCCTTGTGCTTATCTACACACTTCTCCTGAACAGCCATAACGGCAGGATACACCTCAACATGTAAACACTATTTTCCTGCTTCAGTCATAGAGATTGTAACAACTGCTAAGTATTTTTTAAAATTATTTTTTAATTAAATTATCTTTTGTGCAGGTATGGTTTCAAACTTCAGACCCCTTGCAGTCCAGGCTATGTTCTTGACTGGATTATGTCTAACAGTCCTGCACCATACCTAATGCAAGAGAAAGAAGGAAATGCCACAGATTATTTTTTTTCTCGTAATAGTCGATACTCAGGAAAATAAAAAGCAAACTGCCCTCAATGTATTTTAGCATTGTGCTTACAAACCTTCCCCGAGGGTCAGTGCAGCCACTCAGCTCCTGCAGAAATCCCACTGCAGCCCTAACTGCATATGGCACCTCTATCTTTATTCATAAACCTTGTGCTATTTATGTATGAGGAAGGCAACCGATAAATACAAGGCAACTTATAGGTCTATACCCTGCAAATTTAATTGTTTCATTCCCATGAAGCCACTACCACACTTCCAAGGCGGCCTCCCCAAAATGTTGTCATTTATCTCAGTGGTGCTAAATACACTTAATTCTCACTGAACGCTGAGCACTGTAATAGCTAAAGCTTACATGGGGGATACCTAGGCAGGTTTTGTCCTAACACGTGTGTGTGACTGAATTTATTATTTCATAACCTCACGCTACCCGAGGAGAAAGCCCATCCTAAAAACACCGTCGGTCAGGACACGGGGAGCGGCTCGGACCAGCCCCCAGGGCTCGAAAAATAAAAATATAGAAGAGGGCGCTGCTCAAATCGGCTGTACAACCCCAGAGCCCCGCTGAGCACAAAGACCCACCCTCCTACACCGCGCCCGCACCTACCGAGTGCCCCCGGCCGGGGCGGGGACGGGGCGGGGAAGGGGCAGGGACAGGGCGGGGACGGAGCGGTGCAGTGGCGGGAGGGGGTGGAGGATTCTCCCTCGGGGGTGGGGCACCAACCCACGTTGGACGGCGGCCCGGAGTAGGTGCGGAGTCATGGGTTAGCTCTGTGCGTTTGTGTTCTGTGCTGTCAGAGCCGGGAAGGCAGCAAGGGGTGTAGCCGGCATCCGTCATGGAGGATTGGTTTTCTCTGCCGTTCCTAATGGGGAAAATAGCGCATGCAGGGGGTTTTATTTTCTTTGCAGTTACTGTTTACTCGAAGCGGGTGGCCGGTATAGTTTCTTAATAACTCATGTGGAATTGTTCCACTCCTTGGGCACACTGAGAGATCCTTGGAAAAGCCTGCTGGAGCGAAGAGATGGATGTCAGAGCAGCCCCCTTTGGAAGCACTGGCCTCAGGGCAGAGCTCTAAGTCCAGACTTTTGCCCTCTGGGTTGTGCAGTCCTTGTGAAACAAGGACACATAATAGCTTTTGGCCAGTTTAGGATTTTATTTGGTTAGTGAATAGTAAAAGGTTGGTTTCATCTCATCTGTAGGAAGGTATGCACTGGTGCTTGATGATTGTTTTTCAAGTGTCCCTTCACACTAGGCAGTCACAAGGTAATAATTTTTCACAATCCAAATGGAAATTATGCTTGTGGTGGATTGAGAGGAAGAAGAATAGAAATAAAAGCCAGCCATGGTTATTTTATATTTATGATTAATTTTGACAGACCTTTCTTTCTTTGTAATAACTCCTGATTTTACCAGGCATTTCTTACCAGTCAAAATTTAGTTCCTGGACATTTTAGCCAGAGATTTGGTTTCACATGAAAGGATTAAGATCCTTAAATGAATACTTAGGAGTTCTCATTCAAATTCAGTTTTTTAATTTAGGGCTTTCATGCAAGATATTTATCCTAGCTTTTTCCTACTAGATGATTTCCTGCATTTTAGAAAAGCTAGTGCTAAACAGGCCTTGCTAGCCATAGCCAGCATCCCTCTCTATTGTGAACAGAGGCTGATACTGACAGTTACTCGGTTTTAACTTCCAGTAAACAAATTGATAATTGCTAAAAAACCACACTTCTCCAGGAGAAACCATGGGTCTACACTTAGGTTATGGTTTTATGAAGTATGGCAAAGGAGATGAATAGTTTGCTGCCACCCAAAGGGAGAAGTCAGAGAAAAGATCCCACCTTCACCTCTGTCTCCCTCTGAGCCGTTTACTTTTTGTCAGATCTGTTATCCATCAGACCCTCTTGTGCACTGCTTTTACGTCACTGTCAGCAGAAAACATAGTAATAGACCAAAAAGGCTCGTTTTCTACCCATTTATCAAGCTAAATGGGAGCCTTAAAAAGTCTTAGAAGTGCGAAGCCTTTAACAAAGTAAGAGGCAGCCAGAAAAGAAAAACAGGAGAGCTTCACCTCCCACTTTGTGTCAGCAGAGAGCTGATATAGCCGTGGGTCTGCAGCCTCAGCATGGAGCTTCACCATCTGCCGAAACTTACAGCTTGTAAATTGGCATTGATATTCTTAATTCATGCAGATGTATAAAGAAAAAGTGTATGTAGATGATGATGGACAACTAGAGACCCGAGTTCTTACTAACTGAAACTGATGAGGGATTTTAAAAGCCTGAGAGTCACTAAGACTTACTTATCCTACTGGTGAATATGGAGGGAAGGTTGGGTGAATTTGTGAAACCTGGCTTTCTGAGAAGTGCTTCTGCCTTCTGAACCAGCTGGAGAGGTCTAGAAAACGATGGTTTCCTACATGAAAAGTTAAGCATCTGGCACAGCATTGATTTTTACTGTGGTTTCTCTTAAGAGATTTATAATAAATACGGTTGTCAAAAACAGAGACTCCAACTTCACTAATCACCATGTTGGTATGATTGTGGTTTCAAGAAGCAGCCGTTACAACAAGGAAGGCGAAAGAAGACTGAAGTGCATCCTATTTCTGCTGCACACGCAGATTGTTGTAGTCAGGGATCCAGGTACATGGACCACTTTTAAATTAGCCTGCTAGGTGGTGCTATAGGACATGCTCTACGTTACTTATTTAGGAATATGTTCTCTTGGACGTTTTACCATAAAACATATAGGTACCTACCATCTCCTGCCTCTCTAATTCACAATCTGTATATATGTAGTCTTGTTGCCACATCCGGAAAAAAAGTTGACATTTAAGTACAGAACTAAAAGTAATTGATTTTGCTTAACGATTTTGTGGTCTCCCACTCTATTTTGTTTATGTGATTTCCAAAGTAAATGTGACTAACCACACTTAAGTGCACTTCTCCGTGGGTGTTCCCCGGTCTCAAGATATACATATTTCTCCCTCTGACATCATCTTCATCTATTGAGTCTATTTATCTGATTTATCTTCCCATTTTTGAAAGTTTTACCATAATCCAGCCTAAAGATATGAGCTTTAATGGAGGGTATCATGAAGAGCTTTGTAATTTTGGCCCAAGTTTATGCAACTTTCCATGTCCCAGGTGTAAGATAGAAGAGACACTGCAGGAGTCTGGGACTAGGAAAATACACTGTGTGAGTATATGAGTAGAGTAACTTGAATAGCAGCAAGAGAAAGGTTTTCAAGTCTGCAGGACATGGGTCATCCACCAATTACCTACGGAAGCAATCATGAAAAACAGAGGACTGGATAGTGTAGACATTAGAGGGTTTTACAAGGTATGAGGACAGAGAAGTGTGATGAATAGCAGAGAAATTGCTGGAGTGAGATGTGTTGGCAGATATGGGGAAGATCTTGTTGTGAAGGAAGGGCATGACATGTCCTGCTGTTTGGTGCAGCTCCCTGGCCCAGGTTTCAGTGTCAGTGACTGTAGTGCTTCAGTAATGAATGGTGAGCATCTGCAGGAGCAGTGCAATGCTCTTAAGCAAAATATGTGCCTAGAAAATACCTCTATTAAGGTGACTTACAATGGCCTCTGCTGGAAGTACTTCCAACTCAGCAGAAGGCAGCAGACAATGTATTGAAAATTGATGGATTAAGTGACCATTAATGTTCTTGACAGGTGCCACAAAGTCGAGCCTGTTCATGCTTAAATGGTCATCTTACTGCACTGAAGGAGAAGAAAAGCATATGGCAAAATGGCTTTCTAGCCTGTCACTCTGAACAAAGTTGCACATCTCCAAATTGCAGCTAATACCACAGTGATAGTGGGATTGAAGTGTACACAGCATTGAGCAAAAGCTCAAAGCTGTTGAGATCCCAGCCATTTCACTTGCTGAAAAGGGAAGATAGCAGCCAATATTGACAATATATCCTTGCACGTCCTGTTCCTACTTCTCCTCTTATGTTTTCATCCCAGATGGAACATCCACATCCTCCAGCTGATGCAGAATACAACTGCAAATTTTTCCTGTATCCTAGGATTTTGCTATAGGCCCAGATAGCACATAGGTTAGAAACCATGTTTTCCTTTGTGTGTTGGGTTTGCATGACCAGGTTTGGCTAGAATGACAGTCTTATGCTGATAATTGAAGCCACGTGTAAGAAATAGTAGAATAAAAAGTTTCCTGTCTCCTTGTTAAATCTCTTCGGTTGAAAAAGATCTATTTGCGGCTATTTATCTTATTTCTGGGGTTACAATATGTTCTTGAAGATAAATACATA
>VYZS01004594.1:4575-22663 GCA_013400695.1 Neodrepanis coruscans | reverse complement strand
AACTATTTTGTGATTCTATGATTCCAGGGGTGGTTCTGCCCCATACTTTAGGTCTGGCCACATACCAAGTCAGCTCAGAAAAATACAGAAGAGCATAAAATCTGATGAATCATCAGTAACCTGAATCAGCCACATGTGGCAATGCTCCTCTTAAAGTCTCCTCTGCTGTCTTGCTCTCTCACTTCTCTGCCCCACACTACATACACAGTCACTCACTCCCTAACTCGGACTGCAGCCAAATGACACGATTTGTAAACTCTCTGTTGCAGTTAAAATTCCTATTTCTCTTAATTCTTAACATGTTTGTTTTCCCCATTTACCTTAGTGTATTTTGGACTGCTTTTAAGTTATTAAGTCCATTTTATATCCACTGATGCTACTACAATCATACATATGCAAGGAAAGAACAGGCCTGTGTCATGCCTGCACAGGCTAACTCACCCTGGCTGTGTATCATCGGTCACACAGTGGTACGTAAAAGTTCCAAACATCTGCACTCCCAGGATCCCATACAGGAGAAGAAAGAACAGAAGGAAAATTGAAACACTCCAGATTTGCTCTCCAGAACGCCTGGCAAAAAAATAAAGAGGACTCTGAATGCACAGGCAATGTGAAACTTCTGAAAATCTCTAGGATATAAAATACACTCATATAAAGAAGTAGTATTTCATCCTGCGGAAAAATTGTCTTCAAAACTGTTCTTTTACTCTGCACAAATAGAAAAGGGAGACATGATTTTTTTCTAAACCCCTACATCAGGGTAATTAAACCAGCTGTAAACTGTAAAGGGTGGAGCAAAAATGCCTAAATAAAATGCATAAAGTTTAGCTTTTCTAAAATGGTATCTAGTGACTTATACACACAATATAAGTCACTGGTGGTGATCAACTTCATGGTGATGAAGTTGATATAAAGACCAAAAAACTCTTTCACGCTACCATTACATGTTTTGTTGACATTATATGCTGTACCAAGCATACTTATACATGTCTGCTTCCAAATAAGCATTTCTGTATACACACCAACACCTGTACATTTGTAACTGTAATGGTTAGGGCATGTGCTCATGTACCTTTATTTACAAATATTACCCTGCTAAGGGTATTCACCTTGATTATTAAGTAGCCTTACTAATGGAACAGAATTTACTGCCACTGGTTAAAAATTGCTGGCTACAGTTATTAGCAAAATGCTTTTAAATTTATTTAAATATTTTAAAGTTTTCTGTAAAACTTGATGATGTCTTAAATATGGAAAATTGCAAGAATTTTTTAGCCAGAACTAAATCAGGAGGAAAATGCCTATTAAGCATAAAGGGTCATTGATTTACTGCACAGTCAGTCTTCTAAGTCAAAACTGAAATAATCTCTGTTGTTCTTCAGGTAACAACCTTACTTACTTCAAGATATTTGTTATCCTAGTTCTTGGCAGCTCAAAACGAAAATATATCCGGAATGCTCGAATCATAATAAGTGGTCGTGGAATCCGTAACATGCCCCAAGGTGACATCTGGTCAACTATTTCAGCGATTTCAAACACCTACAAAGAAAAGAATCAGTACTTTGTCTTGATGACCCTGTCCTGTGCCTGTGCTCATTTATAGAACTTTTGAGTCTATAAATACTACATGTTTTTTATTTTAATTTTCAATCTTCTCTTGGTTTATTTTATGGCTCATTTTAACTACATTTTTTTAAAAAGAAGATTCTTTGTAAATACTTTAATTTATGAAATTCCACAAATATACTGTGACTATGTTCATAATGCTTCAGTCTCGAACAACTCAAGAGGTTTGTGCAAATTTGTGTTAGTCGATTATTTCTGTGCTAGTTCTATCCGTAAGTTTCCCACAACATCATTAGAAGTGATTAATATATATTTCCAAAGATGAAAATCATTATCTGTTAATGTTGCACAGCACTACGGTCTTTACTATGACATAAAGGTACATATACACAGATTGAAATGGGATTATGAATTCTCCATTTAATTTCAAGTATATAACAAAACTGTATGGCTTTTTCTTGTAAACACCACTTCTGACACAAATTTCAGGCAAGACACAGAACAGGAAATCATCTCCTGAATATATTGACGGGTTATGCACTTCAAAATGAGTATTTAGCTGAATGATTCGGTGCAAATGTCTTGTTTTAATCCTTGTCTATCACTCTCTGAGAGTAACTGCCTGATTTAGTATTTATTTAAAGTACTAAGAAAATGGAGGGGAACTTGGCAACACATAAAGGGGGTAATCTACAGTGCTTATCTGTAATGATCAACCTTCTTTCTACATGTGCACAAGATGTACTAAAGTCTCCCTGTGTAAAAAGAAGAAAATGCGTCTTAAATTTGTCAGAAATGTATAGCTGCCTAACAGCAATCATGAAAGAACTTTTACAATTCTCATGCTGTTGCAGGCACTGTTCTTACCCAAAAAGCTAGCTATGGCTAAGGTGTGATTGATTTTCAGGACACAGTTTGATCTATACCTTAATACTGTACTTTTCTGCAACATGTCAGATTACCTTATTTATACAAATTTATCAAACTGCTACCAAATGTATTTCTTTTTTTCCCATTGTGCTTTAACTTGAATTTTGGAAAATCTTCTGTTAGGTGTGAATGATATTACATGAAATCATTCCACTAACCGTGTCAACAGACCTACAGCATGGCAAATATTTACTACTGGAATCATTCTCCCTTAAGATGCCTAAGCTAGTCACCACGGCATCCTACTAGACTCATGGAAGGAAATGAGCCCAACCGTCACATGGAGCAAGAGATAAATGGCTCTCTGAAGACCCTTCTTTCTCTTTCTGACTATGCAGAGGGTTTATGGTAACCAGCTTCAGATTAAATAAGAAAAAATTATCACGATAAATTCTACTAATAATGTAGATATGCTGCAATTTGCAATTATGGAGCTATTAAATTCAGCATGTTTTTTTAAAAATGATTTGACCCAAGTACAACGCCACTTGCACAAATAACAATTATTTGGTTGTGCCATATATTTTTCACAATTAAGGAACTATTAATTTCAAAAAAGAAGTTAAAGGATTACCTGTAAAACCAGTGACACCCAAAGGCAAAAGACCATGAATCCATCAAAAACACACCAACGATCCTTTACATAGGAGCTATCACCCTACATGAAAGAAAAGCTAAGAGGTTAATTTTTGGTTTACTGTCAGGATTTACAAATATCATAAACAAGAGTTCTTGGAAGAAGAAGAACTCTTCCTTGTGCACTTTTAAAATATTACTTTTGAAAGGCTCCAATAGTCCAGTAGCTGGATTAAAACATGCTGAAAACATACACACACATTTTTCATGTGAATAAACATCAGCTTCATTCTTGTGTGGTACTTCTCAGTTTGTGTCAAAAAGAACTTATAAAGAAACCTGCTATTTAGACTTTGACGTAAATCAAGAAACACACAAAAAATGAACACTGGGCTTACTTTTCCATTGTATTGCACATTACAAAACACTTACATAGGAGGGTAAGTGTAAAATTGTAGCAACTATTGTGTCATTCAACTACTTTGATAATGTTCAAGAACTTCAATTAAATCAGTATAATTTTACATTCATTTTTTCATAAGTTTTCAATCATTTTTCATGCTCTAGAGAAGTTTTGCTATTTCTAAAACACTTAGCAGTAATGACTGAAGGAAGATCTGAGCACAGTTTTGGTGATGGTCCAATCCAGAGATCACTCCTAAAAGGCAGCATGGAGAGCTCTGCATCCAACCACAGTTTCCTCTATACTACACTATTCTCAATCTCTTTTCCAGTCTGTATGCTTTGATATCCTCATCCTCCACACCATTCCTGACATGCAACACAGGCCCTCTGATGCAAACTATATAAACACTTCTCTACATTTGTTAGGTAGTGTCCTGGTTTGGACACTAGGGGACGGTACTAAAAGACAAGAGACGTAACAGAGAAGACAACAACATAGTAATTTATTAAATATATAAAATATAGATGTGTAAACCACAAACAAAACAGTAACCCGACAATGATAACTGCAAAAAGAAGGAAGCCCTTTGCTGCTTTGGGCCAGCTGCTGGGCTGTGGAGGGAGAGGAAGGAGTGCTGCCAAGTGGCTAGAGTAGGGAAGGTGATGTAGCAGGGTCCCACTCCAAAGCTGCTGGAAAATCAAAAGAGTGAAAGAAAAACCCCGGGGACCCAAGGGGAACAGATACCACACTGTTGTTGCTGCCATGTGAAGCCATGTGGTCCTCTGCTTAAGCTGTGGTAACGCTGCGCTGCTGCCTGTGCCGAGAGAACTGCAAGAGAGATTACTTCCGTTTCTGCTCCATCTGATCTCGTCTTTTCTCGTTGTCCCTTTCCAGTGCATGCTGCTGCCCATTGGTTGGCAGCCTGGTTTAGTGTCACATGGCACTGGGCACCACCTCCTCTGTGGACCTCACCATGAGACAAACACGGGGGCATCTGCTGCCAAAACCACTTGGGGCAGCGCCCGCCACGGGAAGGGGCTGCCACCACTGCCTCCCTGCCAGTGCTGCGGGAACCTGTGCGTCTGGAGGTGCCAACGGCACTGCCCATGGGAACACTCACCACCCACCATGGGAGGGACCGTTGCCACCACCCGCCTCCCCACCAGCACTGCAAGGACCTGGGTCACAGAACTGGCCTAGGGGCTGCCCCTGCTCTGTGCTTCACCAAGGCAAAGCCTACTCCGCCCACAGGACACTTGCTGCCTGCCACAGGAGGAGTCGCCACCACTGCAAAGCACTGGTGAGCTGAGCTGTGCCTGGTGCCACAGCTCCTGGCCTCAGCCAGGCTCCATCACAGCAGTGAGCGCCAGGCCAGGCCAGGTCACACACTTGGCCCCGCCACTCTCTGCGCCCAGGAGGGCTGTGGGGGGAGCTGGCGGGAGCGGTGCCATCTCCACGCGCTGTGTTCTGTGTGGCCGTGCGGAGCATGCAGGAGCGGCACCATCTCTGCCCACCATGCTCTGTGTCCGGCAGTCATGAGGCAGGAGCAGCACCTTGCTGGACTCTGTGCTCATAGCCCCTCTCCGCTGCCGCGCCCCGTCGCATGGCGCTGGGGACTGGCCCAGGCCCAAGCCACAGGCCAGCACAGCAGAACTGCTACTCCTGGCCCTGGTTCAGCTTGGGCCAAGCTGGCTCAGGAGCTATGGGTCGGGTGGCGGCTCCTGGCCCTGCTCTACTGCTGCCGTTGCCATGCCACAAGGTGCAAGGACCCAGCCATTTCACTTGCTCCCCTCTCTCAGAAGAAGAAAAACAATGGTTTTAAAAGACATCCCCCCCACCATTCCCCATTTAACCCATAACAGGTAGTTTACAGCTGAGTGTTAGATAGTGTTTGTTTCACATGGAGCATAGAGGAAGTTGGGGACCAAATGCATACAGATAGATGCAGCTTGTTGAAAAGGAGACTAGACAAAAATAGACCTAACGAAAGCGGATATCACAGTGTCATGTAAAAATATATACAGAGATAAGTACAGTGCATCTTAGGGCACAGAATCACCCCTTCCAAATTAGGTTTCTCACAACAGATTTAATAAAGCCTTCCCTGCCTTATACACTTCTGGGTTCCCTTTCTGTTTAGTGATCTTACAAGTACAATTTTTGACATCCACTTTTTACAGGCATAACTGGGGAAAAATTTATTGTCATGTCTCAAGGATCTTGAAGACATTATTGGACTTTGGCTTTTTATGTGATTCCTGGCTTTATACACATTTTTCCTTATCTCAGTGATATTTATTTCAGTATTTGTTTTCAAATGTCTCAGCATTTTCATTGATTCTATAAGCACAGACAAGATGTTTTGTTTTAATCTAATATTTTCAATGATATACACTATCCTAAAAATGATTTATCATTCCTTGCAGTAGGTGACAGCATGATATATTGTGTAAATAGATACAAAATCTGTTTGGGTTTTTGGTTTTCTTTATTCATTTCAGTTGCAAAAATTCTTCAAGGCAGAACTGAACAAAGTTAGTATATCAGGAAAATACAGTAAGTGATTTTCAAATCAGAAATAAAGCACAGAGAACTTCAAAACTATTTTCAGACAAGGATTTTCTAACACAAGGTTAGAGGTTAAAGTTCTCAATTCAAGAATTAAGATGAGGAAGACTGTAAATCAGAAAAGCAACAGAACAGGATCTTTTGCATCATATTTTTAACCTGTCTTTCATGAAGAAAGTAGACTTAGTTCCCCAAATAAACTCTAAGCTAATCAATAACTGTTCACTCAGGGCTGAGAGAAATCAGTTGTTTAGTGGTTACATTCAGTAATTGTGAAGCAGTTTCATGTTATTTCTCTGTAGAGACCAGCCCACCACATCCTAAATCACATACTCTTCTTGCCCATTCTCTCTTACTGAACAAATCTCCAGTGAGATTCGTATCAACACGTAACTCGAGTCCTTCAATTCTGTCTCTGAACAAAAATCCTGATTGGTCTTTCTCTTGCTGAGAGAAACTTACCTCTTCTCCTCTTAAGCATCCTTTGCCAAAAGCAAAGTCTTCCCTGAGTTGTGTCATACAGATCTGAGCATGAACTTGTGCAGGAGTTCTTGTATTCACCCTCTTCTGAATAACCCACCAAGTTCTCATTGAAAGCCAAATCTTTTTTTAGAAACTGATTTTTCTCTCTTCAATAGGTGTGATATGATTGAAACAGCTTTGCTGTTTTCTCCTTACAAAGGAAGATGTCATGCACCTTTCCAATCTTTTTGCCTGTTAAGCTGCTGCACTATTTCGCTTCTCTCATTGTCACACCTGGCCAGCTTCCACCCCTATATTCTTCCAGTAAGGGAGGCTTTTTACATCTGTAGAAATTCCTCATTTTGGGGGAGGTCCTGGCCCCTTCCACTTCGCATGTAGGGAGGCTTTGGCTAAATCTTTTTAATGTTTGTCATTTGTCTGGCAGTGGATGTGGTGGGGAAACGTTAATGAATTTTACTGTGTATTGGTATAGTAGATGTTCATTCCTGTTGGAATTTTTTTTTTAAGGCAGGACTGCATTCTACTCCATGTAAAAATAACAATATATGTGCTTCTTCCATGAAAAAATCTAATTCTGGCTAAACACAGGCTATATATTAATAGCAGTGAACAGTGAGATTCATTCACATTTGAAAAAAACCTTGGGCTGAAATACCACACTCATGGTCAACTGCAGCTAGTTGTTAAGACTTGGAAAGGATTACAGATAAATGACATCTGAATACCTTTGGTGACATCTTACCTAAAGTACTGCAATGTGTTAACCCCACACCCTTTTTTCATCGTGCCTGCTAAAATCTGAGAATTATTGATTCAGTATTTTTCTGTGAATGTACTATTTCAGAAGACAACATATTAGTACTGTATGCTAGAATCCTCGTGCAGAGACTAATCAAAACCTCTTAATGTCATTAAAGTTGCTGACTTCCTACTCCCTACAGCGGACAGTGGATTCTTAATGTGCACAGCAAGTCCTGAAACCTTCTCCAGCAACATAACTTACAGCCTATCTAGACAATAGAATCATTTGCTTCTGACAGAGCAGTGGGTGCCAGTCCATTTAGACAAGCGGCTATGAATATGGGCTTGGGACAGCTTTCAGAAGGCTTTTGCAGAGTAAACCATGACCCTTCTAAATGTCTTTCCCGGGCAAACTTAAGGGGCACCATTCAAACCCTGTGGACTAGCTAAGAAACTAGCAGCTGTTAAACACAAAGCATTTTAAGATACATAAAATACCCTGAAATCCAAAGCAATAATAGTTCTTAGCTGTTAGATGGACCAATCTTTTCTTTGTTAATTAGAGAACTAGTCATTATTTTGTAACACCCTTCCTAGTATTCTCAAACAGTTTCTTGTAATAATGATCCATCTTATTTATTCACAACTTGTTAGTATCACTGTTTGGCCAATACACAACCATGGAAATGGCTCTCTTGGTAAACAGCATGTGGACTTGATCAAAAGTCTGCCTTTCTTTTAGAGGTGCCAATCTGAATTAATCTGAAATTTGACATTAAAAAAAGCAGACAAACTTGACACAATGATCTGTAGTTAACATATTCTATGCTAAGAACATAATATTCTAGCCACAATGTTCCCATAGCTAAAGGAGTATACCACAAGTTCAGAATAAGATTTTAGTATTTACCTAATCAAAAATAGGACCAACAGATAAATCTCCTCCCTTCTCCCTACGTTCTCCTTATCTCACATCAGTTTTTTGCCTAATTTTAGTACCATTACATTGACTGAGCACAACATATTAACTTGTTTCTTCATTTTTTATTTTCACATTCAATACTAATACCCCAATAACAGCACCAAGATGCCAGAAGATACATTATCTCAATTTTAGCAAGCACATTAAAGATCAAACAACTACTGCCAGTATTAGGTGCCCGAAACAATCATTACACAAGTTCATGGAAAAAAAAAGAAACAACCAACCAAAAAGCCAAAACACAAATATACCTAACTCATTGAAAATCTGAGCCAGTACAAATTACAGAGGGAACCACAGACAGAACTAATAACATTTGAGGCAGTCACTTCATGAGAGCCATTACAGTTTAACTTAGACTAGAAGGGAAGACTAGACAGACTGCAATTCTTTAATAGAAGTTTATTCCATTTTCAACCTTGTTGAAAACAAAACACTCCATGAAATCAACATCAGAATTGCAAAAAGCAAACTGTTGAAGATGTCTGCAAATTTTCTCAAGCATTTTCAGTATCAGTGGTAAGTCAGACAGCCCAGCCAGATGGTAACATAGTTGTCTCCTAGACCATTTCTGTCCTGTTTATCTCCTAACATCTCAGGAACACCTTAGGATGAACAGCAAATCCCTGCGAGTGAACAGCTTCCCCTGCTTCCCTGTTTGCCTTCAAGAATCTCTGTTTCTCTTTCATCCCTGAATACAACCTGTTCTCTGAACCCTTCCCTCCTGCTTCTTTCCAGCTGACTCTGTCTGAAAGCTAAATAAAAGATGTAATATGATATTTGCTCTGAACAATCAAATTATCCATCATCTGCTTCACAAAGAAGTCTTATAGTCCAGGGTCTGTCATTAGAATCTTAGTCTCCCATTTTTCCTTACAGTCTCTGACAAACAGGATAGTTGAAAGATAGTATGAACACGAAGAGACTAGCAAGCTCAATGAGCTACTTGGCCATTTTATCATAGTCACTGGATCCTGCATGGTAAACAAAGCACATCAAGAACTCTAGCAAATCCTTCAGACAACCCTCCCTTACTCCACAGAAACACTGATGGGCACAGAGGTGCATGTGAGACACAAAATTAAATCAGAGCTCAAGGGAGCACCTTGCCTCACTTTTTTTCTCTCCTTGGACATGCACAGAGAAGGTATGTATCGTCTACCCAGTCACATCAGATGCATACATTCCTTATGGTTCTGGTTCAACTTCAAAATTTCCCTATTTCCTTAAAAATCTTCAGTTTACCAGTCTGTTTAGTAGCAGGATGATGTTGACAATCCAGTCCTGCCCCCAACCTGACAAATGCTTTCAACATTTTCCTCACAGAGAAAAGAGAATGAAGATATACAGCCTAATCAAGAAGAAAAGCTGCCTCTGAATTCTGTTCTCAATTCTCCTCTTCCACCCCCCCCAGTAAAAGCTATTTCACAAATGTTTTCAAGTGTCAAACCTCAGCAGTAAACAAAGGAAATCGTGGACCGCTTAGCTAAGCCATGTTAATAACAAAAAATACCTGGCATATTTTGAAATGGGTGGTCACCTCCAAAGTAGCTCACAACAACAGTGATATTACCACTTCAAAATGAATCAAAATATATTTTCTTTAAAAGTCTGTTTTAGGGGGAAAAGGGAAACAATGTGTGCGGGGTGGGGGTGGGGGGGGACACAACACAGCCTCTCATTTTCTTTATGTCTTCTTTATCTTAAAGTGTCTTCATTCATAACGAAGGATTTTTTTAAAATATAAAATAAAATATATATGACCTTGAAACAGTCACTGGAATTAGAATTGCTGTATAAAGCTTAAGTCTGAGTGGATACAGTGGGTGTAATATCACTTTATCATCACTGAGTTAAACAAGTTCAATTTGTAACTACTCAGGCATTGTACTGAACTGCTCCACCATCAGATGTATCCAAGTAACATATCATGTACTACATCGTTTACCTTCATTCCAATATCACATACAACTTAATATTGAGAGTAATCTTGTATTCTATGTTGGAAAAACACAGGAAAAATCATTTGATGTTACAGCACAGACACACAAAAACATTCTATTTATTATTAATAAAATGAAACACAGCTCCTGCTGCTCCTTTGGTTTAGAAGGTGATGCCATGCCTGTTACAGACGCACAACACACAAAATTCCAATATATCATTACAGAAAAAAAGCTATAATCACTACAGAATCATTACTTCATCCTTTGCAATAATTAAAAAAAGAATAGGTTTTTAACTGAATTTGCTGAGCTCTTCAGATTATTTTAAGAATTATCAATAAAGATGCAAGGCTATTTCATTCATGAAAGAACAGTCTCAAACCTATTTTTAAGGCACACTAGATTTTTGTTAAGTTATGTAATTAACTTCACCAAATTAGTATTTGATGTTTCATATTATCATGGCAGATATTAAGCTATAGTATTCCTACGCTGTTTCTAACAGAAATTAAAAAAAAAACAAAAACACTATAAAAGAAGAAAGCATTCCAGCTGTGAAGTAAACATTAAGACTTTCAGACAGATATATAAGGACCATTTTACTTTCTAAAAAGTGTACAGCAATGTTTTCTGTAAAATAATGGGGAGGGGGGATTGATGGGAGTTAAAAAACAGTGTTTTAAACCAAAATCGTTAAATTAAAAAAAACCCACACCAAACATAAAACAAACAACTGCTTCCTCCAAAAAAAACCCACCAAACCCTAAACCAGAAACAAATACAAAAACGTTACACAACTCCCTTCACCAAGTACAGAAGTATCAAAGGGAATAACCATTTCCACAAAACAAGGAAAAGGAATGCTACAACACACCACCTGTATCACCCTAAACATTGTGGAGTACCTCAGTTCAGCTGAGTGACAAGTAATTCAGAATGCTCACTATTTAGAGACTCCAGTCACATCCTTGCTATGTGGCCAAAAGAGGGCAGACAGATGTTAATACTCAACACTAGGTATGGCTACCGAACACATGGGGAAGGGAGCTTCACTGGTGTATTGCATTGCTGCTTTCTTGACATACTGCCTTACCGTTGCAGTTGGGTGCCAACACGACTTACAGAGAGATTTAATTGGTTAGAGTGACAACATGCCCTACAGAGAGATTTTATGGGTTACTACACTGGAAGCCTGAATTTCATTTCCCTCTCCATCTGCTCATTAACCATCTGTATTCAGTGCCTCACATATTGCCTTA
Organism: Neodrepanis coruscans; assembly: GCA_013400695.1. Classification (NCBI taxonomy): domain Eukaryota; kingdom Metazoa; phylum Chordata; class Aves; order Passeriformes; family Philepittidae; genus Neodrepanis; species Neodrepanis coruscans. Next base: position 11,206 of record VYZS01004594.1, on the reverse strand, counting down.
CTAGCTGACTCAGCTCTCCAGGATGTCTTAAGGGTTCAGCAAACCTAAAAACAGCTGATTAGCAGGAGGATTAACAGGATTCCCCTACCTGGAACAGCACTCCCTGTTTCCAGGAAGTGCACAGGAAAAAAAATCTTCACTGTGAGAACAATTAAACATTCAAACACGTTGCCCAGAGAAACGCAGACATCTTCCTTGCAAGAAATGTTTAAGACTCAGCTTCACAGTATCCTGACTAACCAACTTAAAGCTCTGCTTTGAGTAGGAGATTGGTTCAGACCATTTTCTCAGGTCCCTTCAAACCAAGACTATCTCTGGTTGTGGGCATCTAAGCCAATCCCTCAAAACGCCAGTTCCTTGGGGTTTACTCCAGTTCCATATCTAGTTCCACATGCATGGACATCTGCTCATGCTTCAAAGGACTCTGCAGCCCTGCAGAGGTGATATGTTTTAAACACTGCTATGCTTCATCCAGCAGTATTCCTCCCCCAGCTCCAGTGTTTATAGTGGATGCAATGGGTGGATTGCATGTTTCAAGGTGAAAGCTTTCACTTTGAAGTATCAAATATTGCCTGGAGATTGAACAGGGAGGTTTGATAGGCAAACAGTCTCCTCTAACATGACAAAACTCAGATTTATGATTGACATTCGAAGTTCTTATTCAACAGGAAAAAGCCACAGTAATGAGAGTTGGATTACATAAGAAGGAGGCACTTTCCAGAAAGACTGTATTATTTGGTAATTATCATTATTAAAAGCCAAAGAATACATTTTATACTACAGAGACCAGAAAAAGCTTATTGAAACAAAAATCCTAGTATAGCCATAAGAAAGTCATATTTATATTAGTGGTGGAGAATGCAATACTCTGAAATAAAATTTTACATTCAGCTTACTCCCCTAAAAATCCCACACAAATGTCATCATTTTCCTGAAAATAGAGATGCATAGAAATTTCTTATCCCCTTCAACAGAGGTTTTGATATCATTAAGATTTGCTCATGCCTTGTTTCATTGTCTCAAATTAAGAAAGAAAACAACAAAGGCATAAAATAAATAAAATAAAATTAAAATAGAATTGTTTAATTATAACAGACTTGCTGGAAAAAGCAAATTCCAACACAGAAAGGTACATTAGGGATGATGATCCCTCTCTTCCCAGCTGAATACATAACATGTTATCCAAAATGTTTGTTTCACTGCTTTCCCAGTGTGTCGCTTTATCCAGACATGAAGTGATACATTTAAAATATCCCTCAGTAATAGCTGCTTTCATGAGAACAATAAGAAAGTAGTCCTTTAAAGTGCTATTAAAGAGGAAAAAAATAACATTACTGAAAAGTAAAGTTTTGTTCATTTAATCGGTATGTATATTGAAAGAGCAATTTCTAACTGTATTATGAAAATCAGTAGGCAGTGTATTTTTTCGTAGCAACTTTTAGATTAAATTTTGATCACCACAGTAAGTCACTAAGTATTATATGGACACATAACTCAAGCCACACCCTAAAATAATTTCTTACTAAGAACTTCTATGACCTATTGACTGGTTAGAAAAAAACACCATTTTTATTTTAGAAATACTGCTTATATACATTCACCAAGCAATTCAAATTTTCTAATGCTTTAATGAAAAAATGGTGCAAAAAGCCCCACTGAGTAATATGAGTCATTATTTTCCTGTAATAAACACTCCAATAAAACCAGACACAAGTAACCATAGAAACAGGTGCGTATATTCCAGTGCCATGGTCTCTAACCTTCCCTGGTCCACAGGCAGTAACAGAAAACTAGCAGTATGCTGCAGGCAACTTCATATTTGTTTTCCTTGTGATAATCAGTTTTAATTTTTTTAATTTCCTGTGACTGGAAACATCATTGGAGCATTTCACTAGCAACATAATCCCAGCAGGCTGCGAACAGATGTCTTTGCAATGGACATACATGCTTAGCAAAACAAAAACACAGGTAAAAGTTGAGACAGAAGAATCAAGTTTTGTAGACTGTCTTATTCAAATAATGAACTGTTGTGGGTTGGAAAAAATAAAACTGTTCCCCCCACCACCATTCCCTGGCGGGGCTGTCCGCGGTCCCGGGCTGTCGCGCCCGTGGGAACCGCGTCAGGAACAGAGCCGCAGCACGCACTGGGAGCCACCAGGCTGCGGGCGATGGCGCCATGATGGCCAGCGGCAGCGGGCGAACCGGCAGTGGCGGCGGCGCTGGGAGAGGCCGGCGGTGGTCCGGGCTGAGTCAGCCAGTGCAGGCCCAGCGGACCGCCACCTCCGCCGCCCCTCCGTCTCTCGGCCGCGGTCCGCTCCAGGGCACGTGAGCCGGGTGGTGGTCGCCATGAGCCGGAAATGCCTNCCCTTCTAACTACCGTGGAGTCTCTCAGCCGGGCTCAGAGGGAGAGAGAGACAAGCACTATCTCCAGAGCGTCCTCACCCCAAACGCGGGCCCTGGAAAAATTTAATTTGTTTGTCTGTCTTGCACTTTATTTGTCGGGTTTTGGTGTTTGCGCAAAATAAACTGTGATTTTTGTGTTTTCTTCATTTTTGGGGTGTGTTTGTGATTTCTCTCAGAGTCCCTGCTCCAAAATCACTGAATTTGTGGTAAAACCACCACATGAACATAAATACTGTTTTCTATGAAATAATATTTAAAACTAATATTCACAGCTGCCAACACTAAAATATACCAGTAATTTTTTAAGTTACATTTTAAAACAATTTGAAATAAAATGCTCTTTGCCACCACAGAATAGCATGGGACCTGCACTAAACATCTGGATTTCCAATATCATTATACAGAGTACAAAATTCCATTTTCCTAATACATCTATGTAAAATAATTTGTCACAAGGATAAATAATTTTATTATCCCAAGATATTGGGACAAAGAGAAACTCAAATGTTATGAAAAATGGTCTTTTTTGTTCGCTCTGTGAGCTTTTTACCACCACAGGTAAGTAGCTTCCTCTTTTTTATTTTCTTCCCTCCACTCTGTTTCGTCAAAGCATCTCAGAATTTTATCATTCTTGATACTGACTCCACTGGTTATGCCCCTGCCCTCAAGGTCAACATTCTTACTCTTGTTTGTGACTTGCACATTCTGGGACTGAGCTTTCAAACTGAGGTTTCAGAAGCACATCAGAGCTTATCCTATCCTATTGCTTGATGATAGGAGCCACATATTCTATTTTGCTACCCAACCTTTGAAAAGAACACAACTTTCTGATCCTTGACTCATTTATCTAAACTGCAAATACAGCATTTATAAAGTCATGGAACACTTCAGTTTCATATCTTCCATTTTCAATCTGTAACACAACAGAAACTCCCTTGACAAAAACTATCTAAAGCGGGTGAGCCAACTGACAGTGTTTCACTGCAATTCTATTAATATTTCCATCATTTATCAGAGAATTAATCTAATTTTGTAATTTCTCCATTCTTGTTAGATGAAGATGGAATGCTTAATACTAAAACTACTGAAAAGAAAGCAAAACAGATAAAGTAATAAAGTGCAGTAAACATCAGTTCTGTAATCAGTAACTCAAGACAAACTTCTGAATTGGGATAATTATGGAAGAAACTCACTTTAACATAAATAATGCCATAAGTATTAAAGAAGCTGGCATGCCATTGTCTGTATAGTTTTTGTAGTCCCCATCTGTCCGCTGACAATAAATATATAATAATGAGTTAAAGCAATTACTGACAGTGAAATACCTACAGGCTAGGTGTTAGCATAGGTATTTCAAGTTTTTCTTTTAGTCAATGGGGGAAAAAAAAGGCCAGATAAATGACCTTTTGAAAGAGACTACTTTGGACACAAACAACTAATCGCAGACCATTGGAGTCACCCAAATTAGTGTTGATGAATGCCATTAACTTTTTTCTACTTTAAGTCGAAAAAGCCTTTTTTTGCAAGCAAAGATAGAAAAAAGAAAGCCAGAGTATGTAAGCAAATATCAGTGGCCACTGGAAACTGTCACAGACCCCAGTTTAAATCATGGCACCCAGAATTTTTCATTGCAGCATAAAAAGCCCATCTCCACCTCACATCGCTTGCAGTGCAGGAGAGAGAACTTGGCAGTGAACTGAATGTACAGAGGCAAGCCCACGTGGATCTAGCATGGCTCAAGCCTGCACCATCCTCAATTCTCTCCTTTTTTGTTGACAGACAGCAACTACAGCAACCAAAATATCTAACAGACAAACACTGAGGAAAATGTGCTCTCTGCACAGGACAAATGCAGCCTGGAAACATCTGACATGCTGGAAGCCACTTATTACAGTTAATAGCTAATCTGTAGTCTTTAATACTAAACAGAAGAAACGGAAACTTCTACCACCTATTTGTGATTGTATCTGTAGAAGACTGAACTTTTCTTCACTTCCTGTATAAATTCACCAAGAATGTTGAAAGCTAAAAGTACAACCATTCACTGCAGCCCTTTGCAGGAGTACTGAAGGCAGTAGAGTGCTCAATGCTACTGAAGTACAAGTCTGACAAATCCACTTGCAACTATTTCAGTTAATACAGAAATTTTGCTGTGAATTGATTTAAGTATGAGGAAAATGTTAAGGACCATTACTTCTGGCTTTTTGCAATCTCCTTTGTTAGCTGATGTCACAACTGCACAGTGAAAGAAATGAATTAAATGTAGTGTACTGCTTGTCCTTTAGGAAAAAAAAATCTCATTTTCAGCATGATGATACTAAAACAAGTGTCAGCTAGGGTTTTTTAACAGACAGGAGAAAGAACTCTCACATTTTTGATTTTACAGTGTAACTATCACAGAATCAGAGAATATATGCCAAGTTGGAAGGGACCCACACAGGACTTATCAAATCCAACTCCTGACTCTGCACAGCACCATCCCCAAGTTACACCCTGTGCCTGAGAGCATTCTCCAATGCTTCCTAAACTCTGTTGGGCTTGGCCCTTTGGCCACTTCTCTGCAGAGTCTGTTCCAGTGCTCAAGTACGCTCTGGGTGAAGAACCTTTTTCTAATATCCAAACTAAACCTCCCCTGACACAATTTCAGACAATTCCCTCAAGTCCTGTCACTGGTCACCACAAAGAAGAGATCAGTGCCTGCCCCTCCTTACTTCCTTTCTTGAGAAAGCTGCAGACTGCAACGAGGTCTCCCCTCAGTCGCCTCTTCTCCAGGCTGAACAGACCAAGTGACCTCAGCTGCTCCTCATATGGCTTCCCCTCAAGGCCCTTCATCTTTGTTGCCCTCCTTTGGACACTCTCTAATAGCTTAATATAAGATATATTCTAATATAGTTATATTTCAGTGCCGAAAACTGCACACAATATTCAAGGTGAGGCCACCCCAGTGCAGAGCAGAGTGGGACAATCCCCTCCTTCAACCAGCTGGCAATGCTTTTCCTGATGGCCCACAGGACATGCTTGGCCCTCCTGGCTGCCAGGGCAGTGCTGACTCATATTCAACTTGCCATCAACGAAGTCCCCCAGGTTCCTTTCTGTGAGACTGCTTTCCAGTATCTCATTCCCCCCAGTCTGTACATACATCCAGGGATGCCCATCTCAGCTGCAGAACCCAGCACTTTCCCTTGATGAACTTCACATGGTTGGTGACTGTCCAATTTGTCAAGGTCTCTCTGTAGGGCATATCTGCCTTCAAGTGAGTAAACAGCTCCAACTGAGCTTCGTATCATCTGCAGATTTGCTTAGTATCCCTTCCAGTCCTGAGCCCAAGGCATTTATGAAGATGTTGAAGAGTACAGGGCCCAAGTGGAACCCCACTCGTGACAGATACCCAGTCTCATGTGCCCCCATTCACTATCACCCTCTGTGCTCGACCCATGAGCCAACTGCTCACCCACCACATGGTGTGTTTCTCCAGCTGTGTGCTGGACACATCTTCTCCACAAGAATACTAGGAGAGACAGTATCAAAAGCTTTACTGAAATGAAGACAGATTACATCAACTGGCTTCCCTTGATCACTTACGTGGGTTACCTTGTTACAAAAGGAAATTAGGTTTGACAAGCAGGACTTTGATCTCATGAAGCCATGCTGGTTCTGACCAATGATTGCGTTGTCTTTCAACAGCTCACAGAATAATCTTCCCTATAACTTTACGAGGCATTGAAGTGAGACTGACAGGCCTGTAGTTTCCAGGGCCCTCTTTTTTGCCCTTCTTGAAAATCAGGACAACATTCACCAGTTTCCAGTCAGATGGCACCTTTCTAGATTCCAAAGACGGTTCAAAAATCATCAAGAGAGGTTTTGCAATTATATCAGCTAGCTCTTTAAGGATTCTAGGATGAATCGCATCAGGCCCTAGAGAGTTGTAGGTATCTAGCTGAAGCAGCAGATCCTGCGATGTCAGGGTTTACTGGGAGTTGATCATTCTTGCCATCATGGTCCTCCAGCTCAGGGCACTGAGATCCCCTTGGTCTATCATCCATGTTGAAGACAGAGGCAAAGAAACTGTTAAACACCTCTGCCTTGTCTCTGTCCCTGTTTGTGAGGTGACCATCCTCATCCTGTAATGGGCCAATGATATTTCTATAAGTGCCTATAGCCATTAATACATTTGGAAAAACACTTTTTATTGTCCTCCACATTTTTGGCCAGCTTCAACTCCAGCTGA
>VYZS01004592.1:0-15246 GCA_013400695.1 Neodrepanis coruscans | reverse complement strand
ATTGTCCCTTTCACAAAGGATTCTTTAGGGTGAGCCACGAAGACAGCGGTCTTGGCATCAAAAGGCTTGTTCTGGGCTGCAATCCTCTCCTTTTCCGATTTTCGGAGGTAAGGAGCTGCCTCCCCAAAAACAGCCATCTCAGCATCTCCAGAGGCCATGGCTGCACTTTACCGAGTCAGCAGACGACTTTGAGGAGAAACAATATGTCATTGATTATTTACATTTATTCTGTAAGATTTGGGAAAATTTTATATTCTGTGCCTTGGTTTCTCTTCATACTCTGTGTATTTTAACATGAGATAAATAGAAACTTAATTTTATGTCAACTTAGAAAATAAGAGGCTTTCACGGGTGTAGTTGAGGTCTTCAAACATTTGTTAATGACCTTTCCAGAACCGTGTGTTTGGTACCTTAAGAATACCATTCCTGTAAGACAAGAGTGATTCTGTTGAGCAAGTATCATTAAGACATCAGTGTTAGCAGAATTTGTTAAAAGGATGAACAGTGAAGTAAAACTACTGAAAAACTGTAGTATAGGTGACCTACAGTCCTTGAAAACATTGAATCTGTGGGACTTCTACCTATTATATGTAACGGTAATGGAAACATAGTGGGAAATTAATGAATTTCGCTAATTAACTTGTCAACTGACAAGAAAAGAAAGGCAGGCTTTGTGACTTTTTACTAGTCTGCTACAATTTAATTTGCTGTATGCATTTGTCATCCTTTACTACAATACATAAATAACTTCATCCATTCGAGCTCTGAAATTGGTATTGCCAAGGCTGTATTATGATCCTAAATACTTACTGAAAAAATCTAGGAAGAGGTGAGTTCTCAAAAGTATATGTAGCTACCTAAATTTAACCAACTGCCCTTGAAAATTCTCTAGTACAGTAGTAAAATTTATTTTCCCTTTATTTGTAAATATATTTATAACTATATCAATATAAAATATATAAATATATTCATAAATATATTTTTTGTCCGGAGTAAGAAAATAGATATCTGAGAGAGTTCTGGCATTTTACAAAGATGGTTAGAAGGTCTGTATGCTCAGATGATATTAATTAATATACTTTTAGGTAGAATGCAGGATTTTGCACTATTTCCTGCTGTGCTGAATTTGATCCCATCCTCCTGATGCCATAGCAAAGATGGGAAAGCAGTACCTTGATTTTTGTAAGGCAAATTGAGCAGAAGTGAGGAATGTCCTATGGGCATTTTCTGTTCTGTCATCAGTGCTAAGAGGCTTCAAACACAGCCTTGGACACCCCCCACTTTCTACTGTAATGCCACCAGGTTTGCACATAGGGTGAACCAGTGAGTCTTCCAGAAACCCCACTCAAAGGGTAACTCAGGTTCTTACCTCCTGTGACACCAGATGGGTGGCTTGCAGGATGGCAGCTTGTCAGTGCTGTAAAACAGAAATGGCAGTTCCTGATCACTGCTGCACAGAAATCCAGAGTGAAAACATGCAGGTGCCTTGAAAGCAGGTTTATAATAATTATATCCTGGCCATGAGTGCTGGAATGTTGTGGCACACAAGGGCACCATCCCATCCTTTCCAGCCTGCAGAGCCCCTACACTTACCTTGGAGCTTTCCCTGGAGCCAGGGCAGACGTGTCGCTGGGACGTTTTATACGATCTCGGCTGCAGATGCTGCAGATGCCTCCTCTTTCTTCGGTCAAAGCATTTTTGGCAAACCTTCTTTGGTGAAGCATTGTCTGGCAAACTGAACTAAGGGCATAATTGTCATTTGACATGACTAGATATAATTAGAAAATTTGATGTCTTACTGGCTATATGAATACATCTCCTATAAACAATCTCACAAGGGTGTTAAGGAGAGAATCTGGACTAGTCAAAGCACTTAGAGAACTTGGATTCAGGACTTATGGATTCTATTGCTGGCTTTCCCACCAACTCATTAAAAAAGGATGGATTGCTTGGTATGTCTGTCCCAGCTATCCCAGCTGTACAATAGATAAAACAGGATGTTAAAAGATAAACAGATAAATTAGCTTTATTAAAGGTGGTTTTGTTGGTAAAATCCTGAAAGCAGAAGTATTGATGCATAAGACCTCAGGAGGGTGACAGACACAGCAGGATGGTCAGCCAAACACTGCAGCAGGGAGAGGGTGGGTTCTACCTGGGCTTTTAAGCTGATACCTCTGACAGAGTGTGAGGCAGCTTTGCAAATGTCAGAAGAGCGCGCACACACACACACACACACACATACACACTCACACACACACAGAGGCATGTGCACATGTTCTCCTTTCACACACTTCAGATTGCAAATAAGGGGGAGATTCTCCAAGAAATATGATTGTGAACCTTGTGAGGGGTTATACATGCAGGTTAGTGCTAGGGAGCAAGAGACATCCCCTGCTTTTGCTGGCAACTTCTTAGTTTATCCAGATGTTCCCATGCCTGTAATCCTAGAAAGTATAACTCTGTTTTGGAATGCCTTCCACAGTCTTTTCCCTACTTAGAACTGATAGAAAAACCTTCTATTCAGTCATACATGTACAAATAATTGGACATATGCACAAACATATCTTCTCAGCATGCAGTCCCAGATGCATTCTACCCAATATATTCTCAGCCCAGCACTTCCATTTCATCAGAAATGTCCTGCACACTTAGACATTTCTACAGTCAGAACACCACAGTGATGCCTTTACCAGAGCACTGATGCTGGTAAAGAGGGGGAAAGGTGATTTGCTGGTAGTGCTGGAGAGAGACTGGTCTGGTGTTAGGAACAGAGCACAGTCGTGTGAGCTCTTCTAAATCCTGTCAGATTTAGGCTGAGGTACTTAAAGCCTTCTTTGCCTCAGTTGTCAACAGAAAGAGCTGTTTTCCTCAGGGCAACTGGTCCATGAGCTGTTAGACAGGGACAAGGAGCAGAATGGACACTCTGCAATCCAGGAGGAATTAGTGACCTGCTGAGCCACTGAGACACTCACAAGTCTACAGAGCCAGATAAGATTCACCCGAGAGCACTGAGGGAGCTGATGGAAGAGCTTGCCCAGTCACTCTCCATCATTTATCATCAGTCCTGGTTCACCAGGGAGGTCCCAGAAGACTGGAGGTGCCAATGTGATGTTCATTCACAAGAAAGGTTGGAAGGAGGATTCAAGGAATTCCAGGCCTGTCAGTCTGACCTCGGTGATAGGGAAGGTTGTGGATCAGATCAGCTTGAGTGCCATCACACAGCATGTACAGAACAACCTATGGGACCAGGACTAGACAGCACAAGTTTAGGAAAGGCAGATCCTGCCTGACCAAAATGATCTCCTTCTGTGACCAGGTGATCCAGCTGGTGGAAGAGGGAAAGACTGTGGATGTGTCTATTTGGACTTCAGTAAAGCCTTCAATACTGTGTCTCATGGCAGCCCACAGCTTGGACAGGGGCATCTTCCCTGGGTTTAAAACTGACAGGAGGGTGGAGCCCTCCTGGGGCGAGGTGGGAGTCAGGCTCTTCTCCCAGTGACAGGACAAGAGGAAAAGGCCTCAAGCAGTGTGAGGGGAAGTTCAAGTTGGATATCAGGAAAAATTTCTTCACAGAAGGGGTCTCCAGGCATTGGAAGAGTTTGCCATGGTGGAGTCAGCATCCCTGGAGTTGTCCAAGGAATGACTGGATGTGGCACTCAGTCTGGTCTGGTTGACAAGGTCACAGGTTGATCACAGGTTGGACTTGATGATCTTGGTCTTTTCCAACACAAAAGATTNTAGATAAAACAGGATGTTAAAAGATAAACAGATAAATTAGCTTTATTAAAGGTGGTTTTGTTGGTAAAATCCTGAAAGCAGAAGTATTGATGCATAAGACCTCAGGAGGGTGACAGACACAGCAGGATGGTCAGCCAAACACTGCAGCAGGGAGAGGGTGGGTTCTACCTGGGCTTTTAAGCTGATACCTCTGACAGAGTGTGAGGCAGCTTTGCAAATGTCAGAAGAGCGCGCACACACACACACACACACACACATACACACTCACACACACACAGAGGCATGTGCACATGTTCTCCTTTCACACACTTCAGATTGCAAATAAGGGGGAGATTCTCCAAGAAATATGATTGTGAACCTTGTGAGGGGTTATACATGCAGGTTAGTGCTAGGGAGCAAGAGACATCCCCTGCTTTTGCTGGCAACTTCTTAGTTTATCCAGATGTTCCCATGCCTGTAATCCTAGAAAGTATAACTCTGTTTTGGAATGCCTTCCACAGTCTTTTCCCTACTTAGAACTGATAGAAAAACCTTCTATTCAGTCATACATGTACAAATAATTGGACATATGCACAAACATATCTTCTCAGCATGCAGTCCCAGATGCATTCTACCCAATATATTCTCAGCCCAGCACTTCCATTTCATCAGAAATGTCCTGCACACTTAGACATTTCTACAGTCAGAACACCACAGTGATGCCTTTACCAGAGCACTGATGCTGGTAAAGAGGGGGAAAGGTGATTTGCTGGTAGTGCTGGAGAGAGACTGGTCTGGTGTTAGGAACAGAGCACAGTCGTGTGAGCTCTTCTAAATCCTGTCAGATTTAGGCTGAGGTACTTAAAGCCTTCTTTGCCTCAGTTGTCAACAGAAAGAGCTGTTTTCCTCAGGGCAACTGGTCCATGAGCTGTTAGACAGGGACAAGGAGCAGAATGGACACTCTGCAATCCAGGAGGAATTAGTGACCTGCTGAGCCACTGAGACACTCACAAGTCTACAGAGCCAGATAAGATTCACCCGAGAGCACTGAGGGAGCTGATGGAAGAGCTTGCCCAGTCACTCTCCATCATTTATCATCAGTCCTGGTTCACCAGGGAGGTCCCAGAAGACTGGAGGTGCCAATGTGATGTTCATTCACAAGAAAGGTTGGAAGGAGGATTCAAGGAATTCCAGGCCTGTCAGTCTGACCTCGGTGATAGGGAAGGTTGTGGATCAGATCAGCTTGAGTGCCATCACACAGCATGTACAGAACAACCTATGGGACCAGGACTAGACAGCACAAGTTTAGGAAAGGCAGATCCTGCCTGACCAAAATGATCTCCTTCTGTGACCAGGTGATCCAGCTGGTGGAAGAGGGAAAGACTGTGGATGTGTCTATTTGGACTTCAGTAAAGCCTTCAATACTGTGTCTCATGGCAGCCCACAGCTTGGACAGGGGCATCTTCCCTGGGTTTAAAACTGACAGGAGGGTGGAGCCCTCCTGGGGCGAGGTGGGAGTCAGGCTCTTCTCCCAGTGACAGGACAAGAGGAAAAGGCCTCAAGCAGTGTGAGGGGAAGTTCAAGTTGGATATCAGGAAAAATTTCTTCACAGAAGGGGTATCCAGGCATTGGAAGAGTTTGCCATGGTGGAGTCAGCATCCCTGGAGTTGTCCAAGGAATGACTGGATGTGGCACTCAGTCTGGTCTGGTTGACAAGGTCACAGGTTGATCACAGGTTGGACTTGATGATCTTGGTCTTTTCCAACACAAAAGATTTTATGATCCTTATATTCTTATATCCTATATGGACAGTCTAGCTGAGAGTGGTAGCCTAGATTACCTGATTTTGGGACCTGAAAATCTTTGCCTTCTCAGTGGCCAGTGACAAAGCCAGTGTACGCAGAGAGCTCTTCAGGGTTTTTGCTGTGGTGCTGTGCAGGATGTGGACCAGCATTGTTTGTCACAGGCAGGAGTGAAGCACATGGTCAGGCAGCCTGGGCAGGCCAAGGGAAGGTTTGCTTTGAACAGGTGGCCATCAGTGAGCTGAAGTGTCTCCAGGGTCTGACAGTCACTCAGCAGTGCCTTGGAGATTGAATTTAGTGACAATAAGTTCCCATACGCCAATGGTAGAAACATAAAGGGTTTTTTTGAAAGTGGTCCGAATCTCAGAAAAAGGTTGTGAAACAGGATATAGCATTGAAGGAGATGCTTTAATCCAGATGGCTTTTGAATATCTTCAAAGATGGGAGACAGCTCTGGGAAACTTGTGCCAATGTTCAGTCACCCTCACAGGAAAAAAGTGTTTCCAGGTTTTCACAGGGAACCTCCTGTGTGTCAGATTGTGCCCATTATCACTTGTCTTGTCACTTGGCACCACTAAAAACAGCCTAGTTCCATCCTCTGTGTCTTCTCCTCAGAAGATGAGATTCACCTGAGCCTTCTCTTCTCTAGGCTGACAGTCTTAGCTCTCTCAGCCTTTCCTTAGGAGAGAGATGCTCCAGTCACTCATTCATCTTACTGGGCCTTTGCTGAACCCTTTCCAGGAGCTCTACATCTCTGCTATACTGGGGAGACCAGCACTGGGCACAGCTCTCCAGGTATGGCCTCAAGTGCTGAATCAAGGGTAAGGATCACCTTCCTCTATCTGCTGGCAACATTCCTTCTGATGCAGCCAGGACACTGTTCACTTTCTTCACAGAGAGGATGTGAACATGGTTCATGTTCAACTTTGCGTCCCCCAGGACCCCCAGGTCCTTTTCTGCAAAGCTTCTTTCCATCTAGTCAGCACCCTGCATATACTGATACCTGGTTGTTCCTCTCCAGGTTCAGAGCTTTGCACTTGCTTTGCATTATTGGAGCCCAGATTGACCTCAGGCCTTACCAATCCTCAGAACACTGTCCTTAACAGAGAAAACACTTAAATGGGCCTCAGGAACTGTAGGATCACCAAGACTCAAATCTTACTGCCCTGTTTACCTGTACTGCTAATTGAATTAACTGAATCATGTGTGGGTTTCCAGTTGAAGACTCTGTGACATTAAAGCAAAGCAACTCAAGTGCATAGGGGCCTCTAGGTTCCTCCATTAAACTCCATGCTTTGCATACAAACAGGATGAGATGCCTGGAGGTTCAACAGAATGTCCACAGAGACAAGAACATATATGGTGGTTTTGAGATCAAACCCCTTGCCATTTACTTCAGAGACTCGGCCTTCACTGTCTCAAATACTGGACTATCTAGTTCATGAAACTAGTCTCTGTTTGATCCTTGGAGAAGAATCTGGATGGTAGCACTTCCAGCCAGCAGGATCCAGTTCTAATAATGGTTCTGATCCACTCTGACTGAAGCTGTTTTCAATACTGTGCTGCAACAGCTATGTGGAAATAGGCAATCTATTTCCTATCCCTAGGCCTTGTGACCCTGTTCAGCAGGAGAACTGTAGAACTAGCACCATTATCTTGAAGGTGTGAATCTGGCAGCTTTCCTACCACCAGAAAGAATCAGCACATTCCTTGGCACAAAGAAATGGTAGCTATAGAGCCTGCAATGGGAAGGAGCAGGTTCCCTGTTCCCAGAGCCAACAGGGAAGAAACTCTCTGCCAATCTATACTCCCTGGTCTGAAACTGCAGCCCCTGAGCTCTGACAGTACAGGCATGCTCTGGCTACAGTTCTCTCCTCAGGAGCCTTGTGTTCAGAGGAACAGAACAGGATTCACACAAGGCAACTGAGGACAGCCACATCTTACAAGGAAGCTTTGGAATACTGGAATACTGGGCCTGATTGCCCAGGGTGTAGAGGGGCTGCAGAATATACTGTCTCACCTAATCCTGCATCAAGTGTTGGCCAAGGGTTTCTGTGGGCACATGCAAATCCACAGTGTGAATATCCATTTATACGTGTACATATCCATCTATATCCGTATATATACTGGATGAAATTCACAGACTATCATGACTGTGGATCCCAGATTGGAATTTCTGTGCCCATCAGAAGTACTGACCTATGTCTACATTAACATCTGTTTATGAGCACCTCAGTACCCATATAAATCCCAACGTTAACATAATGTGACTATGAGAATGTTGGCTTTGCTTGGTGTCTTGGAGTGAAATCCCTGAAAGGTGATTGGTGTTGGGGATTGAAGGATTACTGAAATCTAGCAAAATTCCCCAGAATGTTTCATATGGAGATGTGGCCCAATGCTAAGAATAATTTGTATTCTGAGTTCAGGTAAAACTTCTATACGTTACATTAAATAGTTCTACCTCCCCCCCGGCAGCATTTACAGATGACACTGAGTGTGTCTGCTCCCCTGTGAGTTGTATTACAATGCAAAAACACTCCTGGTACCACAGATCAGCTGGGGTGACAGTCCCTGACTGAACAGTGTCAAATTCAGTGTTAGTCCAGTGCCATTCAAACTGAATAGCAAGGCTATTCCAGCAACTCTTCTGGAAGAATCAGCATTAGACAAACTCTTTCAGACACTTATAAAAAGAAGATAAAATGTTAACATATTGACTACTTTCACTTGAAAGCTCTAAATTCATATCTATTTCCTTTTTTTCCTCTTTTGCATTAACTAAATAAAACACAGAAAAGAAGAACCTCTCATCAGTGTTTTCAGTTGATGTTTTAAAATATGTTTTTGAAGGAAATTAGAACAAAAGCTATGGCTGCTGTAAGAGCATGTGTTGTGTAGACAAGTAGTATATGAACTCTGAATGTTTAGAGGGGACTAAGTTTGTGGAGGCTGTAAGAGAAAGCAGGAGAAAGTGCAAAAAGAGCTTGGGCAAATAACCCAGCATTCAGTGTTGTAGTGCAGGACATAAAGCTCACAAAAACAAACCTGAAGTGTTTGGTCAGCTGTTAAACCCATCCCTGGGAAGTAGTCCAAGCTACTGAACACATGCTTTGGATTTGGTTTAATTTATACAGCTCAGGCATAATTTATATGAGATTGGTGTAGTGGTTTCTTACAAAGAAGCAGTCCCCAATCTAAAATTATTGATCCAGATTTCACTGTAGTTTAATTCTGTGGATCCCAAAAAGTTACATCAGGGAAAACTTTGCTGTATTTCCTATATCCAGACACAGCAAGGAGAAATCTGTCCAGGAGGGAATCTGCTGAAAGAAGTGTAAATGCCTCAATGCAGAAAAAGAATGCACTGTTTCCTGAGAGTCATTAATTTTCTGTCAATCCTATTTCCATTTCTGCAGGGTTTAACTATACTGGGGCCAGAAGCAAACCAGAGTCCAGATAAAAGAGAAGCAGGCTGAAAGCCATCTCTGGATACAGACTGTCCTGCACATCAATGCGGTGTCGGCAATGCACACATTCCCCTGGAGGAGGAAGGATTCAGTCATGCTTAAAATAGATCCTTCCTGAGACAGTTCTCAGGCAGCTGCTCCCCTTCTGCCAGCTCTTCAGATGTGTTTTTTTCTCCCCATCCTGGTGGTCAGCTCAGATACAAGGAGTAAGAAGGCACTTTTTAGGTAGGAGTCGGCCAGGCTGGACAGGGGGAAGGGGATGTGCCTGAAGATGCCGCATCTTGTCCAGTGGGACCCTCCCTCTCCTTCCTGTTCAGAGTCATCAAACTCATGAACTGGAAACATGAGCATGTCCTGTGTGGCAGAAGATTTTGCTACAGAAAAAGGAATCTTTTCTTGTAATTTGCTGATCCTAAATCTTCAACTCTGGGAGTTATTCTCAGGTGCTCTGCTCTGTGCTCCCGTAACTAGGACAGATGGCCCTCCAAGAGGAAGAAGGTTGGTGGATATGAGTATGAGTGATCTCACTGCAAACAGAGTCACAGAATCACAGAATATTCTGAGTTGGAAGGGACCCACAAGGAGGATCAAGTCTGACCCTTAAGTGAACAGTCCGTACAGGGATCAAACTCACAACATTGGTGTTATTTGCACCATGATCTACCCAAAACGAGGGTGAACCAAGTACTGTGTGGTGCCAGAAGTGTGGTCAGTGGATTGTAGGAAGCTGTTATTCCTTCTGCTCGACACTGAGTCCTCATCTGAAATGATTTGTCCAGTTTTAGGTTCCCCAGTTCCAAATGGATGTGAACTAATGAGAGAGGGTCCAGCAGAAGGCTGGCAAGGTGACCAAGGGTGTGGAAAACTTGTGCAATGAAGAGAGTTTTGAGAGCATGTGTAGTTTGAGGGAAAAAGGGCTAATGTACATGAGGGGCAGCTACAAAGACAATGTGCCAAGCTTTTTTCATGAGCAGCAGACAAGGTAACCAAGGGGCAATGACTACAAATTGTTCCTTGGAAGTCTCCACTTAGATATTAGGAAAATGCTCACTTAGACATTAGGAAAATTCTTGACTATTGGGTGATGCAAAATTAGAACAGGCTCCCCACAGAGGTTGTGGAGCCTCTGTCTGAAGAGCTTGGCTCTCCAAAGCCATGACTGATGGGACCAACACCAGCAATAGATGTGCCTGAAGTGGAAGACTGAAGTAAAGACCTTCAGATGGTCCTTCATAACAGCAGCTCTGTGGCTTTAATGTTCTTTCTATGCATCCAAAGCAGACAACTGCTCAAAGCTAAGCAGCAAAGGCATCTTCTTCACTTCTTGTGCTAAGAAATCACAAGTTTCCTGGTCTCCTGAAAAACAATGTTTCTCAAGTGGACAACTGGGCATGAATCTTTGATTTTACTGTACTATCAGAGACAGTTAATTCCATACATATCCCTCCAGAACACCAATTCCACAATACTGCTTTTCAAGTACATTATCTGGAAACGTCCTCAGCAGCAGGAGGTTTTAGTTGCTTTCAGTCCTTGAATAGCAGTGTGACATGCAGGCAGAGTCAGAG
The DNA here is from genome assembly GCA_013400695.1 of Neodrepanis coruscans. Classification (NCBI taxonomy): domain Eukaryota; kingdom Metazoa; phylum Chordata; class Aves; order Passeriformes; family Philepittidae; genus Neodrepanis; species Neodrepanis coruscans. Next base: position 4,689 of record VYZS01004592.1, on the reverse strand, counting down.
AGCTGTGGAACAGCAAAATGCACCCAATCACATCAGGAAGGTGTTCCACCAAGAGAGGAGCAGCAGGGCAGGCAGAGTACAGGAGGGTCCTCTTTTTACCACAGGCCGGACACATTCACAGTACTAACTGAATGCTGATAAACATTTCCCCAGGCCTGTCACAGGGATCTGGTAGAAATGTTTTTTCATTCTGAGTCACCAGATACCATTTGGCAGCAAATATGCATATGATACAATGAGCAGCAGTTAATATCACCTCTGTGGGGTATTTCTGACTATAACACAACATCGAAGGAAATAAGATCACATGATGTCCCTGCCTATGTCAGAGGGATTGGACTAGACAGACTTTAGAGGTCCCTTCAACCTAAACCTTTCTGTGATCTCTATGAGTCTGTGAATGGCAGACTCTCCCACCAGAGACATTTGTCAGCATCCCAATCCCTCCATACAACCACCCTCTGCATGATGTTCTACCCCAATGGTGAAGCCTTCTAGAGCACAAACCACCTGAAGCTGGTGAAAAATGTCATGTGACTGCACCAAAAATCTAGTAATTTACATACAGGAAACTGTACTGAAAAAAGAATGTATTCTCTGTGTCCCTGCCAGTAATGAGAGACAGAAGCACAAACACATTCCTATTATCTCTTCATGAAGCCTAAGAAGCCTTTGGCATTCTCGGGTCTCAGTCACCTACTTGTCCCCCCACATAGAGCCTGTAATGCTCACAGGATACAACAAATATCCCCTTCAACAGGGATCCCCTTGCACAGTCTGGGAGGCTGGTGAGAGCTCAGAGCTGCTCAATTCTGCTCCAGTAGGAAACATCCTGCTGTGGGTCAATGGCCTGGGGAGCAGACTCAGGTGCCTACACAGATTGCAGTGTCTCCTGTGCCTGGGGACTGGTCACTTCAGCTCCTGCTGATGTGAAAGGGGTCCCTGATGGCCTGACCAGGAACTGAGAGGTGCTCAGGGCTGTGAGAGGCACCAAGACTGTATGGATGTGCTGCTCCTCTGAGCACTTTTCCACTGAATTAGCTTGCTGGGTGATTGCTCTCCAGACCCTCATACCCATGGTAGATATTCCATAACATAGAATTTATATACTCTGTTCATTGATCCTGATAATTTCTGATACTCTCTTTGCTTTCTGTGGTCACCAGTGAGCAATGACTTTACATTTGGAGGCCCTTCAGGCTGCCCTATTTTGGTAGCCTTCCTACCTCCTAATCCTGATCTTCCTTTCAGAGACTACAGAAGTTAAAATTCTGTTTCATCTTGAAAAAGGATTTTACAACTGTTAATTATACAATCTGCTTCACGAGGACAACACCCTTCTCAGTGGCTTTCATCAAAATGCCAGTGAGTGAGACTCAAGCCCAGCCCAACTAACAGAGCAGTGGAGAGACAGATAAAGCAGCAAACTTTTATTTGTGGGAGAACTCTTCACTGAATACCAGAGTTATGCTGTTACTCAGACTCCTCATGTTCCCAGTAAACACCATGGGAAGAGCTGGCCAAGGAGGTGGCATTCAGGATGCCCTTTCTGTCACCCACCAAAGCAGCTGAGGAGTTCATGTTACAGAGCAGGGGAGTGGGGTGGGCAGGCCAAGACGCCTCCGGGTAAGACAAAGGAAAAAGAGAGCAAGTGGCAAAAGGGGGAGGAAAGGAAAATCAGCATTAAGTGCATAATATTAGCACTAGCAGCAACTGTATCCTAAAAAAGACAGCAATGAGGTGCTGTCTTCCTCGGCTGGCACTTACTTGTGACAGATGCACAAATCCCACTCCTGGGAAGATTTCAGTGCTGTAAATGGAAATTACTGGTATGGAATTTCTATAAATCTGCTCACTTTAGAAACCAAACTTCCCAAGGTTAAGACAGCCCAGTGAATTACCATGGAATTTTTTGAGTGTCAGAGTCACTGCAGTGAAATTGCCAACAGGATACGTAGAAGAATTTTCCAGTGACATTTTCTGAACTAACTTTTTATCTAGCAGAAAAGTGCTTTCTGTATCCGTAGGAAGTTTATCAATAGTCCCATTATTTTACGTTGGCAGGTAGATTCCCGTGGAGGTCAGACTAAAAATTTCTTTAATTGCAGTCTGCATCCATCTGAGGTGCCAAGGGAAGGATACAAGCCCCTGCTGCTCTTGAAGGGCAGATCAGTTGTGCAAAGCAGAATAGATCCTGCAAAAGACACCAGACAGCCCACAGCCAGTTTGTTTGATGTCTCAATCAGGACTGTGGCCTGAGAAAACAAATGTTAAATCTTCTACAGCTCAAGATGCTGTGCCAGCTTCATCACTGCTTTGCTGTGATGAATATATAGGTGTATATTTTCTTACAGATCAGTCCCTCGGGTCCCCCAGAGTGTCTTCAGGTACCTTGCACAGTGCCTCAAGGGATCTTGCCACAGACTCGTGACATGACCTGTCACTGCTGTCTGCCTCTTACACTGGCTAAGTTTGGCCGTTCCTTCTTTGGGCTTTCATTCCAAAGTCTTCATATATGCTGGACTGTTTCCCTAGCAGTCCTGTGTTGACATCAGGGCTGTGCTGCTGACACTGGAGGGGAGGGTGATGGGCTTGCAGGGCCTGTAAGAACACAGCTGTGAGACCCTCATAGCAAGGTTCAAGGACAAGGGGGAATGGCTTCAAACTAAAAGAGCATAGATATAGATTAGATCTTGGAAAGAAAGTCTTCCCTGTAAGGCTGGTGAGGCCCTGACACAGGTTGCCCAGAGAAGCTGTGGCTGCCCCATCCCTGGAAGTCTTCAAGGCCGTGTTGGACAGGGCTTGGAGCAACCTGGGATAGTGGAATTTGCCCCTGCCCATGGCAGAGGGGTTGGAAGAAGTTGAGCTTCAAGGTCCTTTCCAACACAAGCCAGTCTGTGATTCCATGATTCCTCTTCTCCTGGGGCTCCTGACAGGAGCTTATAGTGTGAACTAATTGATTCTCCTTTATCAAAAAGGAGTTTCTGAAGAGGAATATTTTCAACTATTTTCTCTGCTTTTACTGGAATGCTGCATTTAAGCTCAAGAGATCTCTGGTCATTCACATGGAACAGCAGCTCTATATAAGCCCATCAGCTGCATCTATTTAAAGTGTTTTTTTCAGAGATGTTCATTTATAGCTACTCCGGACTGATCTTTTTCTCAAGACCTTTGCACAAGCCCTTATCAGGTGACAAGCAGCCTTGCTCCACAGAGTATCAATGCAAAATGATCTTCATTCCCCATAAAGCAGTGAGGAATTCACCTTCCTTAAATCAGTGTCCCCCTTTGATCCTGATAATCCAGCTGATTTCATAGCAGTGACTGTCAGAGGTGGTTTTGTTCTTAGTCTTTGCTCCTCCTCCACGCATCCTCCCCCAGCTCAGGACAGTTAATTCGCTCCTTTCCCTGTTACATATCTGCCCCATCCTCCCAGGATGGGCAGGAGCAGCTCTCACCACTTAGACATGTCTGGCTTCTGCTCCCAGCTCCTCCTCCACTTCCAGGTTGATCGGGGTTTTTTCTTGGATGATTCTTCATAAAACATATGCCTGGGTGGTGGCCACAGGCTGGGCTCACATGGAGTGACAAGACAGGTCCCTGCAGAGTGAGCCATAGCAGCAGCTCAAAATTTGAACCACTCTGCACCCCCCATCCACATACCCTCTGCCAGAGAGCTCAGCAGCTCCTGGGGCTGCTGGACCCCAAGCTGGGCTGCCTGGGGAGCAGGCTGTTGCAGCTGAGGTCTGGCTATGCTTGGGGGCTACCAGGCTCCAGCTGAGGACTCTCAGAAATCCCTAAAGTCTTCAGTCCTTTGGGAAGGTCCAGGTTTTCACTCCCTCCTCCCAGTACAGCCTGTCTTCCTGGGTTTGGAAAATGCTGCCTGAGGATGAGCTCTGCTCCATGGTACAGCCAGCTCTGCTCAGCACTGTGGGTGGACATGAGAGATGAGCCATGTGCCACCTCAGCAGCAATGAGACAAAAGACTGCTTCACTTACATAATATAGTAAATGATTTCTCCATAACTAAAATTAAGTTTATTATAAAATACTTTAGAGGCGGGATACGAGTTAGTCATTTGCAGATTATCATTGTAGAGTTTCCCACAGTTTCCTTTCAGATTTCTCCTGACCTTTCTTCCCCAAATCTGATGCTGTGTTGTCATTTCTTCCACCCCCACATCCTCTGCCATCTTATCACCCATTTCTTTATGTTCATTCTGCTTTCCTCCTCCCAGACACTCTGCACTCCCCAGCAGTTTCAACCACCCATAAGCATGGTGGTTACTCTTCCACACTCATTCAGCATCTCACCATTTTTTTCTGCAACAAGAGTCACAACACATCAAGTTCAGCTGCTCAACATAATGCACTAGGGCTCTATATGATCTGAACATGTTAACAGGCTACTCTTACTCCCCTTGGCTGACAGAAGGGACAAGACTTTCTGCAGTGCTGTTGTTTCTGGAGCAAACTGGGAGCAAGCACTGCCTCTGCCTTCCTCACTAGGGAAGGGATTCCTTGACTGAGGCCTTTTGCTGATCAGCAAAACAAAAGATGGGCTTTCAGGTCCACAACCACCGTGTTAATTTGTTGGTTTTGTTGGATGCCCCCCTCAACCCCAACTGAGATCCAGCTGACCACTGGAAGTACCTGAGCACGTCCAAGGAGGGAATGGAGAGTGCCCAG
>VYZS01004590.1:14571-30254 GCA_013400695.1 Neodrepanis coruscans | reverse complement strand
AAAGTAGCATCAGGAAACATAACCCAATTACAAATATATTATGAATAAATTAAACATACTCCAAGGAGTATTGTTCCAGAACTAAAAAATGCAGTTTCCAATACTAGAAAGCTCCAATTGAAATCTGATGTCACCAAGTGGGATATTGTGAAAGACATTAAGAGACTGCAAGGAGAAAGAATTCACATGGAGTGTTTATATTTAATTCGGGCTGACAATAATTTCAGTTTACTTTTCCAAACTGACGAATACTTTGGAATTGCAGATGCTCAATGCTCCTCAAAACCCCACAACCTAACAGGTTTTTTACCTTGTTTCTCCACATGCCAGAAATCACTGAAACAAAGCCATTTTGGTTTCTAACAGATGTGACACACCCATGAATGGGAGTGCACAGGAGGCATCAGCAGTGGCATTAAATTCCATTTGTGATACTTCTTGTACAAGGTGACAGTACAGCCTCTTTAGCATTCCCTTGAACTGCATCAATGCCACATTTTTTATAACACTGCCACCCTGAATGATATCCAGGAACCCCTCACTGTAGGAACCTTCATGCTTCTCTCCCCATGTTTTCAGCAGGGCTGAGGTATCACTGCAGCAGTAAGTTAAAGCTCTGCCTAAGCACTACCCACACAGCTGTTTGCAAGTCATACACTACAGGAAAGTGGCCTATTTAAAAATTTTGAAGAGTGAAATTCTGTGGAAAATTTTTTTTAAAATCACTTCTCTTTATGTAGCTAAGAATTTTACCAGAGGGTGCTCCACGACTTGCACTTGTGCACATTTCTGATGATTCAGCAGATGCCTCCAGTGCTGAGCTGCCACTGGCAGATACTCCAGCTCTACTTAACCCAACAGGATGAAGATGTGACCCTTGTTTTCTAATTGAATTGTGACAAGATACACAACTTGATACTTATTCCAAACATCTTGGGAAGCAAACCAGGATTTCTGCAGCAATGCAGTGCATTCTGCAAGGATGATGCCAAGGAGCCATAGGCAAGAATAGCAGCCTCAATAAAGGAATTTTAACATAGATTATCCAATGCCTTTGGCTTTCTGTATCCCACACCATCAAAAGCTTGGCTTAAAAACACAAAAACCACAATGCAGCACGTGCCAGACACTTCATAAAACTGTTCCATTGTTCAAAGGAAAAGACAGCACTGAAAAAATAAATAGTCATGGTAAAAAAAATTCACAGCTAATATATGAGGAATCCTGGCTGTGAGCCCTATCAGATGATGCAATCTCCACCTGCACTGTATAGCCAAACCCTCCTTCCTACCACATGATCCAGAGCACCAGTGCATTGCCACCTTCAGCTACTGAGCCAGGCCCCCTGCTACATCATGATTCACAAGGAGAAAAACAGGAACCACTGAGTTAGTTCAACTGAAGGGGTGTGCAACACCAAACAACAGCTGGGATGTTTTTCTACATTTTGGAGTCCTTCAGCCTAATCTTTATTAGTAAAGTAATTTTTGAGGCTTCATTTTAAACCTAGTTTACCCTAACATACTGGAAGGAAGTCATATACAAGGAAGGCTGACAGGAATTCTGCCCACCTGTCTCTAGACAGCATCTTTCAGGGGTGTTAAAGTCAGTTAGAAGAACTGTTGCTAAAACTAGACTAGGCACTCCAAAAACTCAGTTAACAGTGTGAAGTAAAGTGTTGGTATCACTCTTAGAAAGAAGGCAATTCTAAAGTATAACAAGCATCACTAACAATCTCAGCCTGGAAGACATGCAATCCACCTCACTGTAATTCTGATAAAATATGAACAGTCATTTACTGGAAATAAGTGGTCAGGGCCTTCATCACTCAGGGGAAAACTTGCTGCAGAATGAGAAACAAGTATTCTAACCCACTACAAGCAGCTATTTTAAACCCTTTAACTTGCCAATAGAGACAGAGCTCATGGGAGAGTGGGCTATAAGAAAACCCAGTGCTCTCCATATATCTCAGGTCAGAAGTCGTTAACAGCCCTTTAAATATGCCAGACAAACCACACACAAACAGATGTTATGACGAACAGGTTATAAGTGACTGTTGATATGCAGTGTTAGTATGGAAGAGCAGGGAACAAAAAGTTTGTATGTACACATCCACGTGTGTACGGTAAATTAAATGAGGGGCAGCGTGTGTCTCTAGAATCCAGCATTAATATAAGCTAAACTTAAGATCCCAGGCCAGATCAGGATTTAACTGTACAGGAATCTTAGGATGAAAAGAAGATCTCAGAAACTTCCAGCCGAATCTGAGCCAAACCCAGTAATTCTACACTTCAAAGGCAGTTTTCAGCAAGGTATTTAGCTACCCACAGTATGCACACAATATCCAGACAATATGTATGTGACAAGCAGAAACAAGTAGTGAAAAAGACCAGTGGAAGTCAGGAACAAGCTGCCTTTAACATCTGACATTTTAGAGCTTTTTGTTCATCTTGGAACTGGAGTTATAGGATTTGTGGGGATCCAAGCACCTGAATTCAATATCCAGCCCCAAATCAGAACATCATTCAGGATTTGGTCTGTGTCTGAAATGCATTACCCAAATGAGCACAAGAGACCAAGAACTGCTGGGGTATTTATCTGGGAAGCCACAAGTCTCACCTCTATCACATGGCGTTTCAGATGCAAATACACACACTGTCCTGTTTTTCGGTAATGCCTTTCAATGTGTTCCCTTCCAAATCCCAGAAACGTGTTCATGCACACATAGAGACCTCCTTCTGAATCCTAAAAGGAATAACATAAACAGTTACAGCACAGAAGGAACTGAACAGGACAGAAAGGACTCAGCATGCAGAAAAAAAACCCCAAAGAATTGCAGATCCTTTCTGTAATCACACAAGCACTGAAAATACGGCTTTCATAGCACATTATGGTGTTTACATTATCAGTCCTCTAAGAAACCTCCACATCATATCAAATATCATATCATTCCACAGCCCACAGAAACTCTTTGAAATGGGTTACTTTACAACTACAGATTAGTGATTGCCCAAACTGGATGTCTAGAAGTTAGTCTTGAAAAATTCCACTTGACTGCACAATCCACAGAGATTTGCAGGTGCAGAACTTTGTAAAGCATAGAAATAATGAAGTACAGACATTTGTTTGAAATAGTACAAGTTTTTGTGGTCATCTGATTGCAAGAACATCACTCCAAATCAGAAACACAGCAGAGCTGATGGTCCAGGGATGCAGCCACAAATTCTACATTGATCAAATCTTCTCTGAGAACAGCAGATCTCAAGTGACCTTACAGGTCTTGTAACTGGCTAACAAAAAAGTTGGCAAGTGTTTTGAGAGCATTTTTCAGTATATAACAGGGATTCTCTCTATTGATGTAACTAGAGAGCTTGGAGACAAGGGAAATATAAAGTTATACACTCCTAGTACTGATCACAAATGCTGACATTTCAGTAACATAACCTAGCAGGAGTTCCACGACTTTCTGGTCTTCCAAAAACTGGGTGCTGATGTTGGCTGTTACCAGGATCTTGTTCAGTTTTAACACCAATCTAAGATCTCTCCTGTATCAAGCTGCCAGGAGGACTTTGAATCATCTGCTCATTGGTGTTGGATCAATTTTTTCAAGCCCTCTAATATGTATTGTTTTGAATAGCTGGTGCATAACAAAGATTGAGCCTTTCAGAAGGTCTGTGACCTTGCTGCTATTGTGACCATGTTTGTGCTACTGGATAGTACAGAACATCTCACGTTAAACTCCCCAAAGAACAATGAAAAACAACTATGGGTACCTTAGAAGGAAATTTAAAAAACAAAACAAAACAAAACAAAAAAGTAAGTAAGGCTCACATCTCCAGAAACAAGTCATATTAGGTGTATACATGCATAAAATTGTGTACTGAAAATTGTTACAGCAACAATTGCTTTGACAGGACACCACCCAATAGTGCCACACAAGTTTAAACCAGGCCTGAATGTGCCACTCTAAACCCAGTTAATTCTACTAAATCTGTTCCAAAGACTGGCACGGAGTATTTCTGTAGGACTTCAAGGAATCTAAACTTCCAGATTACCTACACCACCCACACCTGTGTGCTACTCTACCAAAGCCAGAACTGAAGAACTGCCACAGACTCCAATAAATAGGTATTTTTGCTGTCTGATCTTCTATCCCGTATTCCAAATCCTTTTGCATTATCTCCTCTGCGAAAGTAATGGATGTGTCCCCTACAAGAGGATCCTATAGGTGCCCAGTCTAAATAAAATATAGAGTGTTGTCACTCTGAGGTCTCAGGAACTTTGTTTAAAGTTTTGTTTTCTTGGAGACCATTCTCTCTTTTTCTGGATGGAATCCAAGGGACCACTGAATCGTTTCTGAGCAGAAGCCTATGACAACAATCTGACACTTTCAGTATATGAGCTAAATGTAGAGTCTGAGTAAGTTGGTTGTGGTTACTAACAAAACAGACAGTGTTCTTTCACACAGCTTGGAAAGAAGTGGACAGACTGTTCAAAAGCCTAAAAGATCACAGCAAAACAGAGGCCTGTGTTGAAAAGACACTTTTGTAGATGGATGTATAAAGGCCCCCATTTGGTGCTCAAAAAACACTCAGCTGTGATCTAAGACAAACTTTGTGCTGGTTAATGTAACCCTACTGAATGCACAGTCATTTCTAGAAGGAATGATACTTTACATAGGCTGTGGCGTGTAAATATTTGCATTTGACATTCATTTTAGTTATCCATAAAAGTTTACGCTGGAGAAATATTTAAATAACAAGTCGTATTTTGAGGAAGATAAAGAATTCACAGGGGAAGAGAGCTAAAATGCAGTTACTCCCTGCTAGGCCTCAAAAACACAGCGAGAAAACTCGTGGGTGAGAGGTCTGGTCTGGCAAAACGCAAATGCCAGTTCCTGAGGACACAGGGAGAGATCCCCCCTCACCTCACACCACTCATGGCACCAGACATGAACAGCTTTCAAACACAACTAAACTCAACAGGATTTGAACTAATTACCTTTATCCAACTATCAACCCCAAAAAATCCGGTTCAAACTGGTCTAAACCAGATCAAACCAGTCTAAACCAGATCAAACCAATCTAAACCGATTCAAACCAGTCTAAACTGGTTCAGACTGGTTCAAACCGGTCTAAAGCGGTTCAAACCAGTTTAAATCACTTCAAACTGGTTCAGACGGGTTCAGACCAGTTCAAAGAGGTTTTGACTGGCCCAAACAAGTGAAAACTGTTTCAAACCAGTCCAAACCAGTTTAAACTGGGTTCTGGTCAGTCTAAACCAGCTGAAACCTGCTCAAACCGGTTCCAACTGGTTCAAACCGGTTTTGACTAGTCCGGTCTAAACTGGCCCAAACCAGTTCAAGCCTGTTCTGGATGGTTCAAACCAGTTTAAATCAGTTCTGGTTGGTCTAAACCAGTCTAAAGCGGTTCTGGCTGGTCTAAACCAGATTAAACCAGTTCAAAATGGTTTTGGCCAGTCTGAACCAGTTTAAAACGGTTCTGGTTGGTCTAAACTGGTTCAAATCAGTCCGAACCGGTTCCAACCACTTCAAAATGGTCTAAACTGACTCTGACCAGTCTAAACTGGTTCTAACTGGTTCAAACCTGTTTTGACCGGTCTGAACCGTTTTTTGACCAGTTTGAACCGGTTTAGACTGGGTTAGTCTGGTTTAGAATGGACCAGTCAAAACCAGTCAGAACCAGTTTGAACCAGTTTAAACTGATAGGAGCAGCTCTGACTTTGACCATTTCACCTTTCTTGGTCCTTCCAAAATTGCTGCTGAACCTTTCTCATTACTATTACTTCCTATTACCACCACTGCTACTACTACTACTAATACTAATCCTTTGTACCCTAATACTCTCAGGTCTGATGGTTTTCAATGTATTTTAAAGATCACAACACATTCTTACAGGAAAAGTAATATTATATAATTAATACAGCTAAAGAATTGCTGCGTTACTGGGTACGTCACTTTAAAACACGGAAATAGTCTAAAATAATGATCACTTGTTTTAACATTACAACAAAAACCAACAAACAAACCGTATACCTTTCTTCAAAAAGAGCTACACACCTCAACAGGAAGAGGCTCAATTATGTGATAACCTAAGCAAGTAATTCACAAAACCAACCTAATATGAAACATAAAAATTTCCCTTTAGCCAAGCAACACCCTGTCTGTATGCTTTCACTTTCCTTCCAAATGAAAAACTGTAAAAATACAGCTTTGCTATTTCAATTTGTAAATGACTGTGTCTTACCCTCCAAAGCACACATCACATTTGCCCCTTCGAATTGCCAACAATATCCAAGTGTCTTTCAGATTATATGGGAAATAAAATCTGAGACAAGACTTTCACTCAGCTAAGCTGAGGAGCCGTATGGGCTGAAAAGCTCTGAGAAACAACAGAAACTGACAGTTTTTATTTTTGCTGTTACTGCAGAGGTTCAGCCAAGCCTTTTGCCCAGTGAATGCCCATAACACAACTTAAGCAAATGTTTTTACACTGGAGGGAAACTTTTTACAAAATATGAAACTCTTCCCAATAAAGTCAAAAGACTGAAACATTTTTGAGTATTAAAAAAAAAAGGCAAGAGAAACTAATCACACATGATTTCAACTCCTTTTGCTATTCTCAAACATTGTTTCTGTTAAGCTTTGCTCAAATGTATTATGCTTTGCTCAGATATATTGTTTAGTTAAACAGCTTTTGAGCTGTTTACTTGAGGTTTTTTTGGGGTGGTGATCGATTGGTTTTTAATCTGTAACAGTATTTAATATCCCTTTCTACTCGTTAACAAAAACCATTTATAAACTATAACATTGAAGAAGTCTGAAAGTGTTACTAGAAACATCAACCATGTGTTCACCCAAGCAGAAATTTGAAGGAAAGGTTGTGGTATATTGATTTTCGCCCGCCAAAACCTTCTTAAGTATATAATGCAATTATCACCTCTGCAGTTGAGTCCGATTTGGCAGTTCTAATCAGCCCGTCTCAGTACAGTCAGGGCTGCTGGGTGACACTTGAGATCTGAAGAGTGTGGGTAAAAATAACCTCTGCTCAACAAGACATGACGAACACCAGACAGCTGAGTCACCTTTAAAACCAAGTTTGATTTTCTACATTAAAAGAAATTATCAAAGAGAAGGGGAATTATCGAATGGAAGGAGATAAAGGATTCCAAAAATCTGTCTGAAACATATCTTTCATTGAATATACCCTAATGTAAACCCTGAGCTTCCTTTTGATTGCTGTAATTGACATCAACATCAATGTATAGTGTTTGATCACTTCTGGGAAAACTCAGCTTCATGTGGAGGAACATCTTCTAATAAAATTTTAGCTCTGTCTAAAGAAATCTAATTTCTAAGCACCTGTTTCTTACACAGCAGTGCCCATTTTTTGGAGGCTTNGGGCGGGTCGGGGGCGCGGAGGCAGCCGGGGGTGGATCGCTGCACTCACGGGCGAGTCGTAGGAGAAGGCACACTCCGTCTTGTAGACCCGGTCCCCTGACTTGGGCACCCGGATCGTGGGCATGTAGGGGACGAGCAGCTCGCCCAGGTCCCCGGCGGCCATCTGCGCATCGCCGCCGCGGAAGAGCGCGGCCCGCTGCATCCTCCTTCCCTCCCTCCGCCCGCCCTGCGGAGCGGCTCTGCGCGGGCGATGGAGGCGGAGGGCAGCCGGGCCCGGGGCAGGGCGGCGGCGGCGGGAGCCGGGCCCGAGGGAGGGCAGAGGGAGGGAAGATGCTATTTTTAATCCAATGGCAGCGGGAGCGGCACCAGCTGCGGCGGCGGCACTCGGGGGTCCCGGCGNAAATAAAATCTGAGACAAGACTTTCACTCAGCTAAGCTGAGGAGCCGTATGGGCTGAAAAGCTCTGAGAAACAACAGAAACTGACAGTTTTTATTTTTGCTGTTACTGCAGAGGTTCAGCCAAGCCTTTTGCCCAGTGAATGCCCATAACACAACTTAAGCAAATGTTTTTACACTGGAGGGAAACTTTTTACAAAATATGAAACTCTTCCCAATAAAGTCAAAAGACTGAAACATTTTTGAGTATTAAAAAAAAAAGGCAAGAGAAACTAATCACACATGATTTCAACTCCTTTTGCTATTCTCAAACATTGTTTCTGTTAAGCTTTGCTCAAATGTATTATGCTTTGCTCAGATATATTGTTTAGTTAAACAGCTTTTGAGCTGTTTACTTGAGGTTTTTTTGGGGTGGTGATCGATTGGTTTTTAATCTGTAACAGTATTTAATATCCCTTTCTACTCGTTAACAAAAACCATTTATAAACTATAACATTGAAGAAGTCTGAAAGTGTTACTAGAAACATCAACCATGTGTTCACCCAAGCAGAAATTTGAAGGAAAGGTTGTGGTATATTGATTTTCGCCCGCCAAAACCTTCTTAAGTATATAATGCAATTATCACCTCTGCAGTTGAGTCCGATTTGGCAGTTCTAATCAGCCCGTCTCAGTACAGTCAGGGCTGCTGGGTGACACTTGAGATCTGAAGAGTGTGGGTAAAAATAACCTCTGCTCAACAAGACATGACGAACACCAGACAGCTGAGTCACCTTTAAAACCAAGTTTGATTTTCTACATTAAAAGAAATTATCAAAGAGAAGGGGAATTATCGAATGGAAGGAGATAAAGGATTCCAAAAATCTGTCTGAAACATATCTTTCATTGAATATACCCTAATGTAAACCCTGAGCTTCCTTTTGATTGCTGTAATTGACATCAACATCAATGTATAGTGTTTGATCACTTCTGGGAAAACTCAGCTTCATGTGGAGGAACATCTTCTAATAAAATTTTAGCTCTGTCTAAAGAAATCTAATTTCTAAGCACCTGTTTCTTACACAGCAGTGCCCATTTTTTGGAGGCTTCCAGTATTACCAGTGAAGTTAAAAACGAGTCAGGCCCCAAACCTGCCACTGAACACATGCAATCTGTGGAGCTGGTGGAAGATTCGCAAAACACCACAGAAATAATACCACAGAAAGTTTCCTGCACATGGAACATCCATCTAACAGCAAACTAACCAAGCTCGTGGGGAAATAGTATAAGTTCATTGAAGTTCAGTGACGTAACTGAAACCGTGCGGGAGAAAGTGTTTCAGGGGAACTTTCACATTGATGTGAAAGGATGAGCCTTTACGTTGGAAGATTTCTCTGAAGATTCTGAATAGAATGAACACTGAGGCAGGAGGAAAACAAAATAATTGACATCTGCTTGACAAAATACACCAACGAGAAGGCCAGCTAGTGTCCCTTTTTACTGCCTCGGTGTAAAAGCAAAAGCAGGGCTTCTGGGGGAGCGGGCAGACCCAGACAGCCAGAGCAGGCAGCGAAGTTTCCCCAAAACCGCAACCCATGTTCAAGCAACCGCTTCAGGCTGCCCTAACGAGGGATATAAACAAACAAACGCAGGAAGGAACGGCGCTGCCGCAAGCGAGCTGGCAGCGATGTGCGAGGAGCGCTCCCACCGCCCAGCGCAGTGCGGGGCACGGGCCGCCCGCGACCCCCACGCGTGGGGGGAGGCACCGGGAGGGCGAGGGGGGCCACGGCAGGTGGAGGGAAGGATCGGGGGGATTTTGAAGCCTGAGAGGGAGACATCGGCGCGGGGAGAGGGCGAGGGGCTGCCCTCGGAGCGGGGGTGCGGCGGGGGAGCGGNGCAGGGCGGCGGGGGCGGGATTCCCAGCCCGGTCCGCCGCCAAGGGCCCGCGTTTTACCCGAAAAGCATCGTTCCCATGCGGCAAGAACGGAGACTTCGCCTCCTGATCTCCCTGGGTAGCGCCCAGCAGGTTTCCCTGTGACCGGTAATACTCTGCTACAGTCGCTGTTATTTATTTTTATAAGCAATTAAATGCAATATGTATTTTATGTTTTTTTGTATAAAATATGTCCCGTAAAAAATACATTGCATCCATTTTAACGCTCAGTCCCTCGCCTGGAATTGCCCGATGCCGCGGTACAGGTGCCCCGTGTGTCCCATGGCTGTCATGGTCCCACCCGGGTCGGATGTCACAGGACAAGCAGGGCAGGTCGGTGTGGAGGAACGAGGTGGTGGGATACGGGCCGGGAATGCCCAGCCTGGGATGCCTGAGGAAGCCTGCCAGCAACCAAACCCAAATTTCACATCTTGAGAGACAGTACCTTCAGCTTAAAGTGATCTTTTTATGGGCATTTGCTGTTTCTCTCTGCTTTTCACTTTGAAAGAATACTGTCAGGGGAAGGAGGAATATGGTCAAGTAACTGTGTAGGAAAAAAAAAGTGAGTAAATTTTTTTCAAGCAATATCTGATAACTATCAAATACGCCTGGCAACAACAGCCTTAAGGAAAAGGCCATTTAAAATGAAGATGCACAACGTAGATAAATGACCTTTCACCCACAGTCCACATTATATCCAAGGATTTATCGATCACTTCCAAGCAGGTGATGTGACCTTTGCTAGAACCACCTTTTGCCTCAAAAATTCAAGTTCCAAAAGGTGGTTCTAGGAAAATCTCAATTAAAAAAAGAAATTTAAAATAAGTTTGTATCCAGCTATGAACAGGCTGTGAGGGTGAGCAGAGCAGCCCACTCTGATCTCAGTAAATTTTCTTGCAAAAACTCAAGCGTTGGGAACAATGTGAAACACTGAGAACAGAATGTGATGTCCATGGAATGATTTTAGACTTACTTGAGAACAGACATTACATCAGATCTGGGAGCAACTTTGGATGCTGGATAAAAAAAACACTCATACAGGGTCATCAGACAGATTTATTTTACCTGAGGAGACTGTGCTTTTTTAATGGCTTCCCTTATGAATAACTCAGCATTTATAAACAGTGGGAGCCATAATAAGACATATGATCCATCTAACCTGAAAGATTGATTCAAACAAAAAGGATAAGCAAAGCACTGATAAAAAAAATCAATGTCTTTCTAATGTTTGGCAGTGCCAGGAAACAGCAAACAAGACAGTTTTTGCTTAAAATAGTCCAAGGAGTGTTGCTTAACCTGAAGAAACTGACCTATTAATTTCAACCACAAAAATGAGCAGAGGTTAGTAAAAGGCTTGGGCATATTTCCTTTAAAAAGTGGAGATTTTTAATATGGACAGATAATTTAGGGTCACAAACTGTAAGAGGCACTTTCATCACCCTTGAGACATTTCAAACCAGAGTACTGCGGCCTGTAGAAGTTGAGGAAACACGTCCCTCTAGTGGCAAAAACCTGCCAGGTAGAGGGAACCCTCTGTATTCCCTATGGAATTGTCAAAAGTGGTATAGAAAATGCAGCTGTACCGTTCTGAAAATAAAGGGCAGGTAATGTGGAGATGTCCCAGGTGCAACTTGGCTTATTCACCTTACATATTTCCTAACTTGTTCTTGGTTAATGAAGGCTGCATGGCACATTTCCACATAAGTTTTGATAGAAACTATTTTGTCTTTTTCTTTAATTCCAAATAATCCCAGAAAAGAAGTCTCTGAGTCATCTAAATGCTACCAGAAAGGTTTACCCTTTTCATCTCTAAAATTTCTTGCACGGCCTCTCTACACTAAATGCATTGGGAATATAAAGTGTGAAGTTTTCATCCTGAAGTTCTGCTGTCAAGACTTAGATTTTTATGTACTAAAAAGTGTGTAATCACATAGAAGATGGTATCTCTTCACCCAGCAGTGATAAGGTGACCCATAAAACCCATCAACTAATGTCAGCCTATGCCATTCTCCCTGGATCAATCCTTGCTCTTCAGCCATCCAGCAATCCTTTCATAACACATCCTAATTTGGATGAAAGACTTAGACTTATAAAATCCCCTAAAACCATTAAAACATGAATTTATAAGCACCATTTGCTTTTTAATATTCAAGAACCTTTCTTTTGCTTTCTATTCCAACATGTGACAGTGTAGATAGTCATAAGTCTGGGCAAGCACTTTGGTTTTAATTCTGCCTTCTGAAAACACAGGAATTATCTGAGGCAGTAAAACTTCACTAATTCAAAAATATTTGTCTAAAATTGTAAATATAATCCTAATCATAGAAAGATCTCAAAGTATTTTTCTTACTTAGTTCATCTTCCACCAGTTATCTGTCACAAGGCACTGAGGAAGAAAAAAGGCTTACAGTTCCCTGTATCTTTCATTTGAAACTTTAAATACTAGAACTCACAAAATGAAAACTAAAATTACCAACTTATTTCACATATATTATGTCACAGAACATCACTAATGTCCTGAAGGAGTAATTGTTGGCAACTGACAGAAGGTATTTTTGCTGATTAAGAACTTCAATAGCTCTGTAAGTTCATCTGCCACAGACTTTCCTTCAAGTGACTGGAATCAACACAAACATTGTTTATTTTTATTAATTACCATCAGCAAACAGCAGGATGTCACAATTTGTCAGTATGCATTTCAGATGATGCATATTGTCCTAAAATTGTTTAATTGTCAGGGGTGGCTTTTGGAGAATTGTCAACAAGGTTTTTATCAGGTGTTTCATAGTGATACCAAGGTCCATCTCCCCGCTGCCTCATCAGTCTGCGTGCCTCCAACTCCATCAGCCTAAAAAAACCAAACAACAGACACACTCAACATGAAGTTTATTGATGTTTAATATCAGGGCATTACTAACAACAGCAATGACTTCAGCATCTATGGTTTATAAATACTGCTCAAACATAGGCAATACCAAAATCTGAAGGGCTGAACTAAAACATGAGCTATTACATATTTCCATTTTATTTTTTTTTCAGTGAGTCATTTCATAAAGGAGTAATAAAAATAGTTGCAGGAGTTTTATGGCAGGTTCCTGTCTAGCTGTGAGCATTAGCAGGGGCAAAAAGAGCTGTCCATCTGCTGACTCAGGAAGGCTGAACTATACTTTTATAAATACCAAGTGATTTGAAGAGCCCCTGCTATTTTGCAGAATTGCCCTTGGATTGTTCTGAGAATCCTGAGAAGGCAGGGACAACAAACACTAACTTCCACTCTGTCTCCAGTGCAGCACTCAGGGTCAGGTGATACATGAAAGCACTTCATGAGAGCACCCAACTCAGCAAGTCAACTACAATATGTATCAGTATTTTAAAACCATCAACTACGTAACATACCTCATTTCAGTTTTCTTTGCTTCAGTATCAAGCAAAGCCATCTGTTTCTCATAGTCCTTCTCAGGGGGGTCGAGTAAGTAACGAGCTATCCAGCGAGTTATGGGGTGCTGGGAAATAGAAAGCAGAGATTATTCACACAATTTCCATGCAGAAATGCCATTACAACTGAATAGATTTGTATATTCACAGCCCTGAAAAGATGTCATCAACACCAGGAGTGCTGCATTTCAAACCATAACAGTAAAGTTAAAAACATGCACAACTATTTGTGAGATCAGAACTCTAAAAAGCCATATTTCTTTTGCCATTTTTAGTGCCAAGATAACCTGCAGATGACTACTCTGTAGCAAAGCTAAAAGTTAATGGAAGATATGTGATTTGTTTTCTTTCTGCTGAAGTGAAGTTCCTCAAACTGCCATTGTAATCACTGAAATGGGTTCCACACCTTACTGTAATCAGTAACATTCCAAAGTTTTGCTTCCACATAGAGGGTATTTCACTAGGAACAAAAGTCTAAATAAATTGAAACAGTCACAATAGTATTGCTGCACTCAAATACTTCCTATCATAGAGAGAACAGTGCTTGCAGCAAGAAGCCAGGGACTAATTTTAAGAAAATACAATGTACTTGAAAACATACACCTTCAGTTTCTGACTATAAATATCTCCAATTCTAGACATACAAGTGTGTGTGATATTGGACCTGGCAAACAATACATAAGAAAGAAATGTAATTTTAAACTCCAGTATCTTAAGATGCTGTAGAAAAGAAACAAACACAAAAACTGACTGTTCTTACTTATTTAGAAATGTTATAAAAGAATTCTTGGCATATAGCTTCAGAATTTATTTTCATAAAGTTCCAGATCATCTGCATCTACTCATGTCAGTGAACAGATTCCCTACAGCAACATGTGTGTTCCATAAAGCTGAAACATAACTGCACTCTGAGTTTTACTACACTTACACCCATCATCACACTCTGTGCATTTTAATCCCAAAAGTACCATCAGGAGAAAGGCTGTCCATAACCTGCCACATGTTACACTCACCTTGTAGTATTCCCAGTAGTCTGGAACGTAACCCTCAGGAATCTCTGCGAGTTCAGCTTCACCTGACAAGGAAAGGAGGGGAGGAATGTTTACTTCTCTGATTATTCTTCAAAAGTACCTTCTATCCTGCCTTTCTCATTAGGAAACCACCCTTATTTCACATGGAGAGCTAATTTCTCTGTTAAATTATTCACGTGCTCTTACAGCAGTAGATTTAACATATGTATTGCCAAGCAGAATTTTGGCATCTTTGCTGGATAAAAGGTGACAGCTGCAGTCTTGTTAAGGGAGTTATAAAACACAGAACTGCTCACCAAACTGCACTGAGATTGGAAAGGCTGTCAAAGGAAGGCATTTTTCTCATGGTCTTCCAAAGAGCAACCCTTACAAGATGGGTTTTGCTCCCTACCCAGGGTGCTGAGTTAATAATTGTGACAGGGCACTCACCAATGAAGATGTTGACATAGGTTATGAACAGTGCTGCTGGAATTCCTGTCAGGAACACATAGAACCTCTGTACAGGGGACAAAAGGGGACAACATGTGAAACTCAGGACCTGGACAATATTCAGCTGCTCTGTCTGAAAACGCTGTAACAGCCCAAAATTCTTAAGTTGCACCCCTAGGCTAGAAAGGGATGTTGTGTGTAAATGGTGCTGTTTGAAAGGAGTTATTAATGAACACGAGCACCCTGTGCCAGCCCAGGAGCCTGTTCAGGGCAGCCTCCCCTCTCCCACCCCAGGTCTGTCTGCAGCAGGGACAAAAACACCTCCCTGATGCTCCCTCAGCACCTGGAGGAGATTGGCTTCAGCAGACTTTTAACTTCACCTGGCCCTGATTTTACAGCCCAGGACAAAAATCTCTTAACCAGGATCTGCAATTCCTGTTTATGTGAACGGTGCCAACCACGTGTTGGGTGCTGTCACATAAACAACGGAGGAAATTTTTTGTTAAGACACTCTTACAGCAAATGCAAGACATTTGTTTTTTAACTCACCAGCAAGTTCAGAAACCGAGTATCATAAAAGCTTGTCGCCTTGATAATAAACATTCTCTTCCCATGGCCGCTGCTGTGTCGTACAGGGACTGAGAATTGAGCCAAAGGATTTGTATCCCATTGGTGATTGTTCCCGCTGCATCCCAAACACACATGTAAGGAAAGGGGGAAAAAAAAAGTATACAACAGCGGCTGAGTGGTTACGAGCTGGTTTTCTAGAGGTTATCAATGTTCATCTCAACTAATTTCCTCTTTTCCTAACATGAGCCTGTTCTTCTAACTTTAGACACGGACCTATTTCTACCTGTAAGTCCCAGTATGTAAATCAGTGGGTGTCACCACACAGGGACAAGTAAATTGGGAATAAGATACCCCAGGCAGGTCCGCCTCCATCCACGTTTTTTCCCCAAAAAATGCAGTTTTTCGTAAGAACGGGGACACTCCGCACCTGCCCGGCCCCGGCCCCGACCCTCGGGAGGCACCTCTGCCCCGCTGCACAAGGTCACCTCGGCCC
>VYZS01004590.1:0-14535 GCA_013400695.1 Neodrepanis coruscans | reverse complement strand
CCGCCCCGTCGCTCCCGGCACCCACCCCCTACCGAGGGTGCCGGGGAGGCGGGGGGCGATCCCTGTGATCCCGGTGGTCCCGGTGATCCCGGCGGTCCCGGTGCCGCCCGCCCTCCGCGCCGCCCAGGCCGCGGCCGCCCTCAGCACCCGGCTCATGGCCGCCATGGCTGGGCCTGGCACGGGGCGGGGCTACCAGCGCCGCTTTCCGCCGCGGGGCGAAGCCGGCCAGGCGCCATCTTGGAAAAGGGCAGATTCCTCCCCGTGCTTCCGGCGCGGAGGCAGACCCGGGGGTGAAACCGTGCGGGCGCCATGTTGGAAAAGGGCAGAGCCTTCCCTGTGCTCCCTGGCGCTGTGGGAAGNGCGGGGGCGGCGGGGGGGGGGGGGGGGGGGGCGGTGTGAAGCCGGGCAAGCGCCATGTTGGAAAGGGGCAGGCGATGGCGGCGGCCGCAGCCGTGTCCGCGCTGGGCCGGCGGGTCAGGGCAGCGCTGCGGCTGC
Source organism: Neodrepanis coruscans (assembly GCA_013400695.1). Lineage (NCBI taxonomy): Eukaryota > Metazoa > Chordata > Aves > Passeriformes > Philepittidae > Neodrepanis > Neodrepanis coruscans. Next base: position 14,040 of record VYZS01004590.1, on the reverse strand, counting down.
ACCGGGCCCGGCCCGGGGCCCCCGGGTACGAACCGCGCCGGGGGGGGCTCGGGATGAGGACTGGGAGGGGGGGGGCGGGGGTCTGTGTNTGTTGTTTTTCTTACCACACATGGTTTTCATTCTGATTTTTGTGCAGATTGGCGCAGAGTCTCTTCCACAAAAACCTGCCAAGAGCTGAGCCCCTCCAGCAGGTGAAGTTCCTGCACACGACTGTGTCTCAGAGGGGCCTGGAGGAGTTTTTTGATGCTCCAGAGAACTGGGGGGAAAAAAGTGTAAAGTCTGGTGAGTTATACTGAGCATTTCTGATAGTGATCTTTGCTCAGCTGAAATCTGACCTGCTTTTCTGCATCACAGGGAGTATTCATAGCTACAAAAATCTTATTTTTTTATATGTATGTATTTGTACATCTACCTGTGCATCTTCATGCCTGTTAATTTTCTCTCTGTGTGTTCAGTGTTTATGAAAGCAAAAGCTCTCATGAAGCAAAATGTTTTGCTGTGAATCCTCTGCCTTGCTCTGAGCAGAAGAGATGTTCTTTCATAAAATATGTGGCCCTATGGAACCAAAGTAGTTCAGTGGAAAGATTCATCTTATAACCTGCCCTGGTTACCAGCTTTTTACAAACACAAGCACTACATCTAATTGCCTTTTTAATGCATTTGTATAATTATAGCAAAGCTGAATGTCCCCAAGGACAGCTTTCCAAGCAGTAGTGTTTTTTTAAACGGTGGTCCTTGTTCTGTTGAGTCAGCTGAGCCTGCCAATAGAGAACTTTGTTCTGAATCAATGGGGTTTGTTTTTGGTTTTTTTTTATTTTTTACAGGGGATTCATGGAACATAAAGCAGCTCAGGGCCAAGAGCAGTGAAGACTTGCACAAACTTTGGTAAGTAAGGTTTAGTGAAGAAGCTTCTCTTCTTTCAGAACAGCTCTGCACTTTTTATTGAAATTTATGAGATAGTGACTGGTTTGCCACACAGCTCTGCAGGCTCAGGGCTGCTTTGGGCCTGGGACAGCCTCAGAACACAGAAGCTCTGCTGCAGGTGGCTGTGGGATGGTTGTGCCCAGCACAAAGGTTTGGTGTGAGGAGGCTGAGTTTGAGCCCTCTGGGCGTTGTTTGAATTGGACAGACTTGTTGTAAGTGCCTTCTGGTGGGGCTGGGCACTGTTAGATCAGGGTGTCAGGCCTGCATTTATCCTCCTCTTGGAAGTGCTCTATCCAACAGGAATAACTGCTAAGGTGTCCAGGAGTCAATTTTTATTTACTGTGCTTTCTGATCCAGGTATGTCCTGCTGAAGGAGAAAAACATGCTTTTAACTTTACAGCAAGAAGCCAAACGCCAACGCAAGCCTATGCCAAGCCCAGAACGACTGGACAAGGTAACTTGTTCACACTGCAGAAAAATACAACTACAAGTAGAATTGCTGAGTGAATGATTAAGTGTTTGTAAACTTGTTAAAGACCTTTCTTTAAAATTATTTCCCTGATTTTAGTATATGCACAAGCACTGCTCAAGTCACAGTTTGGTGAAGGCACTTTTTTCATTGTCCAGTGGGTGTTACTTGGGTTGTAACCAGACTCCACAGTGAAAACTAAAGTAACAAACAGCCAGTACAAACCATCTGATAGAAATACAGCAAATCTTCTGTTTGCTTCTCCTCCTTTCTCCCCACCCCTCCCTCAAAGCTTTCTGTAATTCCAGCATCAGCACTGGATCTGGCTTTATGCAACAGCCAACTGATCTTTAATCAAATATCAGACCGTCAGTTATTTCACATCTGTCCTGCTCCCAAGGACAATTTCTTTTAAATTTTGTCTTAGTTCTTTATTTGAGATCTTTTAAATTGTCAGCAATGGTTTTCATTGGCCCATCCTGAAACTGTTTTACCATTTCCAGGTAGAAGAGTCTATGAAAAATATAGACTTGGTTGTCAAAGAAAGAGAAGTTGCTTTGAGGCTTTTACAAACAGGCCATGAAAAGCCAGTGCCTGGGGAGTGGAGACATGACTTCCTGGGACGTGTTTTCTGGTATGGAAAACTTTTTTTTCCATGTGTGAATATTTCTTGTGGTGTGTCTCTACCAGAAAATAATCATTAATGAATCAAGGAAGGATCCATATACTGTAGAGAACTAGATATATTTTCTGGTCATCATTCAGGTGATTCTTGAGTTTTGGATTTTTTGGTTTTTAATGTGGTTATAATTGTTGCTAAATAATTCAGTGACACATTGTACCATTAATTATAAGAAAATTAGTTCCATGTAACTAATTTGACTTTTGTGCTCAGAGGATGTTTGCTACTACACCTTTTCTGTTACACCTGAATGAATTAGGGAGTAGTGTTCAAGATGAGCCACCTGGACTTTCCTAATTACAATGCAAAATCCATAAATTCAGGGACAACAAAGTACAAAAATCTGTCTGGAATTCACTACTAGTCTTGGTGGATATTTAATTTAGGTAGAAGCTTGGTTACTTAGAATTATTTATTGGCCAGATGCCTTCAGCAATCTGTAATTTCAGGGGGTGATGCTGAAGGCTCTGGCAGGACCTGTGATTTCATTAATCAATATTTCGCCCTCATCAAATTGACATTGGAAACACTTAATTGCAGTGTCCAGCTCTGCAGTAACAGTGCAGATAACCCAAGGCCAAATGTTAAAATAATGGTGACTTTCCAGTTGTTATTCACTGGTTTCCCCATTAAATCTTGATCAGCAGAGCACTGAACTACTGGATTTACATCTCTAATGATAAAACTTTTGTGTATCTCCTCCTGCTTGGAAACATTGTCCACAAAGAAGGGACTGTTCATGTATTTGAAGTCCAGTCCACAGTTAAAGCCAGGAAGGGGCAGAGAACATTGAATGGTCTGGCAAACTACTTTATCATTGTACTGAAACCAAGAGAAACTGGTAGAATCCCAGAAGGAAGACAATGTATACAGTCTGTAATCACTTGTATCTAACAGGTACAGTTTCAAGGAATGGCCCATACCGTGGCACTTGAACGAGAAACACAAAAGGAAGAGATTCTATTACTTACCTCATGTGAATCACTTCATCAGGTAAACAGCTTTTCTTGATATTCAAAGTTATTTTCTGGTCCTCAGTCTTCCTTATTCCACTTTGCAGGGAAAAAATAGCAGTAATCTATTCTGGGTGTTTTACAGCTTAAGTAGACTGAAAATGAGGCTTTTAAAATTAGAGCTTGCTGTTTCTTTTTCCTGTTCCCACCTTAGTTACTGAGAGACACAGTTATACAGTTGCACTGTAAAAGTAACTTCACATGCAAACTACCAAGAGGTTGTATTGATACAACTAGAAGTATCAATCAATCAATCAATCAATCAATCAGTCAATCCCTCTGATCCTCCCAAAGGTTGAATTTCTGTAGAATTCAGAAGCAGAACAAAAAATCACTCCACAGGCTTTTTTACTTATTAAAATTAAGTGAATACTGAAGCTGTTAATCACCAACAGCCTCTGTCTGATGAGAAGAGTGAGCTCATTAAGGTGGTCACAAGTTGTTGGAAATTAACCACACCAAGTTCTCTCTTTCAGACTCAGACTTGAAAAATTCTTACGTAAAAGGGAAAGAGAGAGGAGCCTGGAGAAGACAAGGAGGAAGGTCTTGGAAAGGAAGTTCCCTCACCTTGCTGTGAAATCTCAGAGCCAGTGACAAGCTGGGAGAGCACTGCAAGCAAGGGGTCAAGTCTCTCGTGATTGGACCCTGAAACATGTTCTGAAACCACAAACAACTCCACTGAGCATTCCGGAGTCTCCTTTTTTTAAATCCCACATTTGACTTAAATAAACATGTGACCTGGAATTTAAAAAAACAGTTTTGGTGCCTGACTTGAATTGTAACACTTGTTTGTAGAGACATTTGATAAATTATGTGTCAGTCAGCTGTTGTGAGACACACTCAGGAACAGTGAAGAGCAGCACCTGAGTGACAGTATGAAGTGTAGGGATAGCGTTTACCTGGCAGAGTTTAATGAATATGCATTAAAACCAGACAGAAACATGAAAGCATCTGAAGCTCAACTATGAGCCTTTTCTGAGATATGTTTTTCTGAACATTTCCCTGAGTTACAGGTAAGTTACCCAAGGTACGTGTTTGCTTTCTGCATAAATTCATTGGATAACAGGTTCATCAGTCTGCCATGAGGAACTTTTCCCCCTGCTTTAAGTCTGGCTTCTTAGAAAATATGAAATGTTGAGCATGGGAACTTTTAACCAGGTAGTTGTCATACCTGGATTTCCTCACTTCAAACACTTTTACAGTGTTTTTTTAAGGAATGCAAAATGGTTGAAGGAGGACTGCAAGTCTTCTATGAAATGGAAGTAGAAAGGTACCAGTGCTGCTCTTGGTTGATGGAAACACCTTTGTGACAGCTTTTACAGCTCCTCATGAGGTTGTCTAGAAATTTAGACTAAAGTCACAAATACCAATGTTTCAGGAAGCAAATGTGCTCAGCAATATAATCTGGTAAAACACATCAAGGGAACCAGTACTGTTTCCTATCAGTGTCTATCTCCATCATTTTGACCTTCAGTTACTCCTGCATCACACAAAACACGCACTGCTTAAACTCAAAATCTTTGAGAGTGGTGAGAAAACCCCCATGTTTTGCTCTCCCCCTGCTGCTGGAATATTCAGACATTATCCATGTGCTGCAATTCTTGCAGGATACATAGAAGATAAAAGTTGAATCTAAGCACATATCATGAAAGGAAAGCTTAAAACATCACTCCCTGCAGTGTGCTAAAGGTACCAAGTTCAGCTGATGTTCCATGTTCCCCCTGAATCCCAATTAAACTTGAGTCTCTTTCTTCCAAAATGACAGCAGGTGACTCAGATGACTTAGTGTAGCTGACCAGTTTGCCTCATTTTGTGAGAGAAATATGGTTCATCAACAGCTTTGAAAATCTGGGTTGAACAACTTTGTCTCAGGAGCAACTTCTGGTTCTCACAGTGAAGACAAAAGCAGGCTGGTTTGATAAATTATTTTTATTGTTTGGAGGTAATGTGAAACTTTTCAAATAGAGGCCTCAGATATTTACCCACAAGCTCTTCTAGGATACAAAAATGTAGCAGTACTGTTTACTTGACTTTTTTTTTAGATCAGTTAAACGCTATTTGGTTTTCCACAGCTTTAGAGATAAGGAGCAAAACTTCCCTGTGTCCCAAAACAAGACCATCACACAGTTGTAAATCAAAGTGAGCTTAACAGCAATGTTAAGTTGCATCTTGACAGCCAGTTCCTGCTGAACAAAAAGAAATCATCCCCATTCCTGTGACCCTGAGAGCACCTTCCCCACACAAACACAGGCACTTACTGGAGCCCCTGGTGGAGCCAGACCAGCCCTGAGCCCCACCTCGGAGTTACAGCTCCCCCTGCAACAGTGTCAAGCCACACACCGAGGGCTTCCCTGACTGTTCTCCCAGTCCTGGAGATGCAATTTGTCTCAATTTCCCTGGCTCAAACAAGTTTTGCTTCTCACCTACATCACAAAGACAGTAAATACATTCTTAGAAATCAGGTGGAAAGCATTGATTGCTTGGTGAAATGAAGCTGCTCCATAACAGAAAATTAGCAGAGCAGTGCTTAATACAACATTCTCTCAATGGAATGTAACACTCCTGTGAGACAGTAAAAGTTTACACCCAACTGTGTTGCTGAATACAGACTTTCCACTTTTAAAACAGCAGAGTAACTTTCTCTGCAAGTACTCACAAAGTTTCTCAAATATAAAAGACAAAATTTTATTTTTTAAGAGAGGATTAAGAGCAATTTAAGGCCAAAGTACCAGCAAGGAAGACTAGTATGTGAAAGTAGATAAGAAATATTTAATAAATAAGCATAGGCATTTGCAAGGTTATGCCTCTATCTATTAGCTAACCTGTAAAGCTGTTCCCAGGAAAAGATACTAGAGAAAATAGACATTTATACAAAATTATAAAATGCTTGTTACATGAATTATTGCTTTACAAGGGATGTAAACATCCTTTCTATGACAGTACCAATTAGGTCTCTCAAAATTTCTAAAGTTTGTTAAAATGGAACTTGAATTATGCAAAAAACCCGATATAAACTTTCTACAAAAAAGAGTCCATCCCATTCCTGAGTATGCTAAAGCTATAAAACAGAAGGAGCACCGAGCAGGCAGCAGTTTTCACAGTAAGAGGTCTTAAGGACATTTTCTTTCTACACACTGTTTCCCTCCTTCTTCATATTCTTGTTTAGAAATCCACATCTGTTGAAAAGTACCCTACAAAAAAAAATCAACACACAATCAAAAAAAAATTCAGAAAACAAGTAAAGGTTAATTGAAACATGATTAAGTTTTCCTAGAAAGGAAAACACGCAAGTCCTTACGTTAAATGAGGTAATAGGACTTGACCTGCTTAACTATCTCTTCCTTGAGTGTTATATTACCAGTGATTAAACTCAAGACAGGAAGTGCAGTACCAAATGTTGATTGCAGTCTCCCTTTCCCATGCTGATAAATTAATCCCCACAAACCAGTTCAGTAGAATCAAGTTCAGGAATATGATGCAGAAACACAATTGTTGCTTTCATGGTCTCCTAGACACAGAGGCTGTATTTCAAGCCTGCACCTTGCCATTAAAATTGGGAGAATGTGGCAAGGAATGTTTTCACTGGAAATGCTCGTCTGTTTTCAAATAGATTCTCTTCACCTTCCCCTGAGGATGGCCAAGAAGATTCTGATTGCTGTGGTAGCACCAACACTCACAGGAATTAGATTTTTGGGTGACAGGACTGCTTAGCACAGCAACACAATGACAGAGGTTTACTAACCAGAGAAGCCAGAATGGAGCCACCAATCCACGAGCTGAACCTCCGCTCCACGGTCGTGTTGTTCGCTATCAACTTGAGGCGCATGCTCTGAACAGAAAAGGAGGCAAAATAAAACAACCTGACTCAGTGTAGGCTGGGGACCTCCAGGGACAAGAAGCACAAGGAACTTGGTGCAAATACCAGCATGCAGGTGAAAAAGGCCTACTTTATTAAATTTGCAACACTGCTCATCTGCCCTGTATTCAGAATCCAAGAACAGCTGCAGTGGAACAGGACACGCTGTGGCTTTTACTTTGTCTCCCAACAGGGAGCAGCAGCAAATGCTGAAGGCAAGGAATAGGGCATGTGGAGAGCAATAACATCACAGTAAACACTGTCATCTCCAACACTGCACTTGGGACTAAAATATCTAATGTTGCTGGACTTAATTCATTTAGTCCTTTTTGGGCCCATTAATTCCTTTTATTTTCAAAATGCCTTGTAGCAATAAAATATTTGAATTTCAATGGGCTGTTATTTCAGTGAATAACTACCTGTTTTTCCTGACCATTCATGATCTCAGAGTTGTTAGAAGCAAAACATTTTTCCTTGAATATGAAAATTCAAGAAGTATCATAAGCTGTACCTACTCTCAAGAACACAGGTTCCTAACAAAGTCAAAGCTGTGATAACGTGTATTCATGTGGCAGAAAAGCAAAATGGTAAGTACTCAATGCAGTAAATTAAAGTTTCTTTACCGGTGGAGTTTTCTGGGACAGCTCTCTGTTCAACCTGTCTGTGAAACTCTGTATGAGAGTGTTTCCTCCTGCTACAATCACACTGCCATAGAGGCCCTAAAAAGAGAGAAAACAATGTAGAGCATGAACTCTGAAATCATTCTGAAAGCAGCTGTTTCTCAGAATAGAGATGGCACACAAGTACATCCAGTCAGCAGCAATAATACACCACTTCATGACAAAAATATTACCTCTTCCAATTCAATCAATTATTTAATCACTTAAAAATATTTCAAGGCAGCTTAATATTAAACTATGAAAGAAAGACAGAAGCTACATGATTAATGATTCTAAATTATTTCATAGAACAACTTCTATTATGGAGAAATCTAAACCTACATGGTCCCCTGTATCCAAACTGTTGGCCTTCTTACAGCTGTGTGTCACCACAAAAGAAAACCCCACAGCCCTGTAACAGCTTTCTGTCTCACTGATGCTGCAGGTGGTGAACACACACCACGGTCCTGCCCAACTAAGCCTACCTGACATGCCAGTGAAGAGGAAAAACCTTTGCAACAACCCCCATGCAGTCTGTATCAAATAGTTTCAAATTGACATCTGAGAAAGGTAGTTTCAAAATACAAGTTTTCCTTTAAAATCTCTTTTCTTTCTTCACTTTCTATAAATTCCATGTATTTTCTAAACATAACCAATCTTATCTGCCACACCTAAAAATCTAAAGATAACAAAGTTCCAAACATAAAATGCTCATCTGAATCCAGTCCAAGGCACATTACGCAGCCACAAAATCTGCACAGTAGATATTTAAATATAAGTAGAAACACTAAGTAAAAAAATAAAATCCTGATTTAGCATTTTGTAAGATAAACCAGGAATGGTGCATATCCCTATATACAAACACATAACAGTTACAGAATTATTCTAATATATTTATCATTACCCTAAGAAATCCACATTTCCTCATAAACAGTGTTCTAGCCCCAAAAATATGTATCAGCACAAAAATATCCAAGCCTTAAAATAGCCCATGGCTGACTAACACTTACCGGCCTGATGTCGATATCACACATTCCAACGCTTGTTGTGACAACGTGGCTCACTCCCAGCATCGTGTTACCAGATAAACCCTGCAAGAAAAAACAGGAATTACACACCACCACCTCAGAAGAGCAAGGCACAGAAAAGCCCTCAATGAGCTGAGTTTACAAGTATTACTAGAGAGGGAGCCAAGCACTTTTTTAGGGATGGAAAAAAAAGCATTCCTATTTTCCCATTCATCACCATCCATCCGGAACGTTTCATCCTTCACTTGTCCAAGCCTAACACAAGACAGGCAAATTCTACCCCAAGAGAACCCCACAGTGCAAATACATCCAAATCATGAAATTAAGAACACCACACAAAAGGAAGCCTTCCTATCCAACATGATATTGGCTTTACCTTTACATTAGAAGGGTCAAACAATCCCTCGGGGATTTTCAGGCGCTCGGCACCAAAGTCACAGTTGTAGCCATTGGGGAACTCGTAATGAACTGTTGGCATCTGTGCTGCTACCCTGGAGTATCAGACAGAAAGCAACATATTAAAGCCCTTTGTAAACAGGCTGTGAAGTTATCTAACATTTGCTAGATATGCTAACATATCTGTAAATTCAAACTAAGGTTCCATCAGGAATACTGTGATTGGTAAGACTTACAGTTTGGGTAAAAATCATAAGGATCTTATCTTGGAATATTAAATAAAAAACTATCACTTGGGTGTATGATGTATTCCTGCTTTCAGAAATACAAGTTTCTAGATAAAATCTTCTTTGGTAGCAAAACCAGCCAGCAACAATGAACAGGCTGAGCACCCCATGCACAAATGGTGACTAATTTCACAAGAAGGAAAAAAGTAACGTACTGTTCGTCATAGGTTGAGTCTGAAACTTGGAGGACAGAAGCTTGGAAGTCCTGAATGACACACTATGGAGTGAAGAATAATATGGTTATAAGAATTTCAGTCTTCAATTTCACATCTCATAGAATTGGCACTGACTTTTTAAACATTTTCTAGTTCTTCAGGAGAAAACTCTGATAATACTTGCAAACAAAACTTATTTGTGGGACACTCAGGGGAGCTGAGAGCAGGAGGAACGACCCACTTACTTACATTACACATGTAGTTGTGCCAAGACCTGGTGACCTGGGGCAACTTCTCTTTTCTCTTCCAATTTGCTGGTGACCCCTCACGAACTGCCTCCTGAGATTGCAGGACACAGGATCATCAGTGAAACATTTAAGCCTCTCCCCCAGAGAACAGTTACTGACTGAAGTCACTTTCCCACCTTTGAAGCAATCATATATGGAGGAATTATCTCTATGTTCATCTCCTGAAACAACTCCCGGCACTGCATAGTAATAAAGTCTCCTGCCAGTGGTGATTTTACAATACCTAGAAGACAAAAAGGATCAAAAATTCAAAAAAAACCCCACTAACCTGGAAAGTACCAAAATCATGAAAATCTCCCCCAATTAACTATTTGTCAATGATCCCCATTAGGATTCTTTTTTTTTGTGTGTGTAAGAGGATACACAGATTTAAAAAGAATAATAAAACTATAAGCAGAAATCAAACTATTTGACCTTCCCACTGCAATGCTGTTACCCATGGAAGTTTTACCTTGCTGAAGCACATATCCATCATGCACTGGAATAGCTGTGGTGTGTGTTGCTCCACTATCCAAAATGAGACCTGTAGATCTCCCATTAGCAAAGCTAGCCAGGATGATTAAGGAAAATAATGTAATTTTCACTTTAGAAAAAAATTTTGCCACACAGTTAGAGCATAACTAAGAATGAAGACCCCAGTGTGTTATTCCTTGGCTCTACAAAAGGATTTGCCATTTTCCAGTGTGTACCATCTTTCTGTGAATTGCACAACCTCATAGAGAGAGCAGCATTTAACTTCCATCTGTGAACCAACTCAAGCTTTGGATGTACAAAAGTGGGACTTCACATCAGCAATGTGCAGCAATCCAACTCATCAACTCATTTAGACTCTGGAGTTGAAAACATGTTATTAGTTTAAAATAACTACAAATACTTTTCTTAAGGCTATGGGAACTTAAAGCTCTAATTATTGTATTTAGTAGAGTGGACAACACCAATTCAGGTCTGTAATATTCTTATCCATTAATAATAATTAATATATTAACAATTATCCAAAAATAATTATTAAAAAAAGGACTTGGCCTCTAAGGAAAACAGTCAGATTGGGAGAACTTCAAAAACAAGCTCTAATGCTTTAAAATTCAGAAAGAGGATTTGTTTGCTTCCTCCTCAGATGTTTATGGAAAAATCAACCTGAAAGAAGTCAGACATGCTGTGACACTCAGAATTGCATAGAATGAGTTTGCCATAATTTCCTGGGGGGGAGAAAATAACCTCAAACCATGCAGCAAAACATTTTGAAGGATACGCTGTCAGAACTGCAGTTTTACACAAGAAAAAAGCAGGGATGTTGTAGTGTTCGAACATCAACTCCGTCAGTTTCTCACGCTTTGCTCTGGTATTCCACTGAAAAAGAACAAACCCAAACCATAAGTAAGTGACCCAAAGGAAGATGTGTTTGCACACTAAAAGATTGCTAACACAATAAAGAAGTTATCAGAAAAAATGTAGACACAGCTTCAAATCAGACCAAAATTCCATTGAGACAGATTTCTGACAATTTACTTCTTTAGAAGCTTTTTTATCCCAAATACACTACAATAAATTAAAGCTTATCTAGCACACAAAAGTGATACACACCTTTCCTGTTAAAAAAGAGATTTCTTTACACTTCTCCAGCTCCTCCAGTATCAGCCACTCAAAGAACTCTCTAAAGCAAGTACCATCCCTTTTACAAGGGGAAAGCTACACGAAGCAACTTGCCCAGTGGGAAGAAAAATCAATCCAGATTTTCCAGTTTCCAAGGCATCTTTCTACAGTTCTACTACAGTTGTGATTAAGCCAGGATATATCTCAAATATTCAACACATGGATGTGAATTCAACACAGGAAATGTGAAGTCTTTTCCAAGCCAATAAGATAAAGTAAGATTATGTTCTGTAAGGAGAATGTTAATGGAAACCCCTATTCAGGCACTCACTGAGCCACCAAATCTGAAACAGCCACTGCAAGTTCATCCACACAGCACAATCTGCAATTCTACACAAGACAATAATGAAAAAGCAAATCCTTTTCATAAGATTTTATTAAAGAAAGGCATAACTTGTGTCTACCTTTTCTACTCTGATTTCAAGATCTGCCCTTCAAATGCTGAACATTATTAAACAACAGAAACCTTGTCCAATGGTTTTCCCAGAAATTTGTATTCATCCACTTCAGTTGCCTTACAGGGCCACTTACAGAAACAAAGAACAATTAAAACTTCTCCACTATAAATGTTATTCTGTGCCACATAATAGTAGTTTAAGGCTAAATGAAGCAACAGATGTTCTAGGGCATTTTATTAAGTGTAGCTTATATATCAGACATCCAAACATCTTTTTCCTTTTATTCTAGGCAGTAAAATTCCTTTTTTTTTAATATCTTGACTTCTTTTCAGGAAGTAAGAAACAATAGGATATTGCAAATACTCTCCAATACAACTCATACAAACTATTTCAAGTTGGCATACTTTAGACATTTTCAAAAACCTGGCAGAGTATTTTAAAATTGCCATTTCTGTAGCTAAGTTTTAAAATTTGTCACCTCAAAGCCAATATCAGAGTTATCCAAGGTAAATGTTTGTAGAGTCAGCAAAAAGAATTATCAAAATGTAAAGCTGCTTTTACTCACTGGTGCTTCAGACATAAGGACAGGATGCAAACTTGCTTCAGATTTAATATGCATCTTATAAGTGTGATCCAAAATTGCCTGGAAACTATCCCAGTCTTCAACTGTAACAAGATTGAGGCAAGAAGATTAGTTACTTCTAAGTTTTGTTTCACTTCATAAATACATAAAGGTTTTCTAATTCTATTTTTTTTTTGCACCAAGCTCTTAGTCAAGAGCTGTCCTCAGCAGATATACACCTCCTATGACAGCCCTGCAGAATTCTCTCCCTCTGAAAAGTCCAGTACCGGTGAAAACCAACCCTATTCCATGCAATTTGTAGGCCAGGTATCTGTTATTACACCTCCTGCTGCCTTACACAGCACCTGTTGACACAAAAGCCACAACTGCAGCCTGGCCGAGCTATTCTAAAATCAGGCAGAAAAACACAGGAGCATCATACTCATTCCATTCTTCAGAGGTGAAATGGCCTCCATATTCTCCCTTGGCACTCTCAGGGCATTGGTGTCTATGTAATAAGTCGGGCCCCCTTGTTTGCCCTTGTCACCATCTATCTCCATCAGAGTGCTGCCATTGTCCCTTTCCAGCACCACACCAATGGCTGTTGGAAAATCAACCTGCAAGGCAAAAAGGAAAGCACTGTATGAGGATTATTGATGCTTTGGATGTTGGTTTTTCCCCCCTCCTATATCCAGAGCTTTCCTCATACAACACAGTCAGAAAAAAAAAAAACCCGGGGTATTCTGAGAAACTGTCACTGGCAAACAAGACCCAAAGCACAAGAAATGCAGGCTGTGCTTCCCTCGAGGCACACGGGTCTCACCTTGGGGCAGTCCTCGCCGGCATAGCCTGCTCTGACAGTGTACGAGCCGATGTCAAACACCAGCGCGCCGACCTCATCTGAAAAGATTGTTAATAAAGAGAACAGCGAATGGTTATTATCACACTCCTCCGCTATCCCGACCCTTTCCCCGCCCACTGCCTGCCCGGCTCTGCAAGAGGAGAAAAGCAAGTCAAGGCATCGAGGCAAAGATAAAACTTGGCTGTTCAGAACTCCAGAGCAGACAGGCTTTAACCGGGGCACTGCAATCCCTTCCTCTGCCCAAGCCAGAGGGGAATTTTAACTGACGAAGGAGAGCGTAGTTGCACCGAAATAAATCAAGCTTTCAAAAAGTTCTAATTCCAGGGACCAGGACGGGGAAGGTGGGACTGGAAGCAGCGTCTGTACGAGCGCAGGGGGCACAGCACGAAGCGCCCTCACCCCTGCGGGCCCCGATCCCCGCCGGGCTCTGCTCTCCCGAAGGAAAAACTTGTGTGACACCAAATCCCGGAGCCCAGAGCTCACGGGGCGGACCCGCACCCGGGTCCCTCCCCCGGACCCGGCCCTGCCGCTCCTGCCCAAGGCCGCGGCCCGGCCGCTCCCCGGGGGCGGCCCCTCGGCCGGCAGGGACACACACACACACACACACACACACACAAGGCCGCCTCCTCTTCCTCCTCGTCCTCCGGGACTCGGCGGGGCCGGGAGGGCTCCGGGCCGGGCTGAAGGAGGCGGGAAGCGCCCGCGGGACCCGCACGCGCCGCCTCGCGGGGCGGGGGAGGGGAGGGCGGCGCCAGACTCACCTCCCCCGTACACGCCGCCGCTCATGGCTG
>VYZS01004588.1:0-14720 GCA_013400695.1 Neodrepanis coruscans | reverse complement strand
GACGCGGCGCTTCCCGTGAGCTGCTGTGTACATGGGGCGGGTCCCCAGGGGGGCTGACCAATGAGAGAAGGGCCAGCCCCGGGAACCCATCTGCGCAGGTGCAGGATCTGGACCCCCTATAAAAGCGGAGGGCGGCCGGCCAGCTTTCTCTTTTCGGCTTCGGAGCACCAGGGGGAACATCGCTCTCCACCGCTGTCCAGGACCTGCGTCCACGTGGAGGACTATTTCCAGAGCGTCCTCATCCCAACACGGACCCTGGGAAACTTAATTTGTCTGTTTTGTTGCACTTTATTTGTTGGGTTTTGTGTGTGTGCAAAATAAACTGTGATATTTGTGTGTTTTCTTCATTTTGGGGTGTGTCTGTGGCTTCTGTCAGAATCTCTTGTCCAAAATCGCTAAATTTGTGGTAAAACCACGACAAGCTTATAAATTAAAATTTGGACCTGTCAAAAGACTACTTGTAAAATTTGAGGTAACACTTCCAATTACTTTACAGAGCTCTGTGTCACCTAGTGGAACGTAACTATTTAGATACTGACAGTATAAATATGTGTGTGCGTGTATCAGTGTGTGTACACACACAGTGTGTGTGTGCATGTGTGTATAGTGTTTGTCACTGATAAAATGTTGTATATATATTTATTTACCTAATAAAATGCAGATGCACACATTTGCCTTCTACCAAAAGTTCTTTTATATATACAGCTTGGGAGCCTAAGTGGAATATTACTGATTCAACACCCACAAATGTTAGACATACTTACAGCTTGAGTATGCGATTAATTACTCTGGCATTTATGCCTAATGGCAGTCATTAAATTCAAGTCTTCTAAATGCAAAAAATCAAAAAATCACTTTCAGCTATAACCAAAGAAGAACTCTTCCATAAACTGCCTTCACAGATGGAGGGTTTGCTTCTTCTTTAATGTTTTTAGTACCATCAGATAAGAAGTACATATTCATTAGAATTTTCACTTGAATTTTTAAATTCATTTTTCTTTACTGAAAGTTCTTGGCTAAAATGAAACCCCAAGTATGATTTCTTAAGTATGAGAAAATTGAAAAATTGTGTATATTCATTCAAATAACTTTTTCAGGATTAATTTCTGTTATTGAGATTTTTTTAAAACTTAAAAATTGCTGTTCATTGAAAATCTATATTTTCCATCGGTAATTTCAAAATTCCTTTTTTTTTTTTTTTGAGCTGCAAAAATTTATGCAATACACATTGCAATTTCTTGTCTTTTTTTTTTTACTTTCCTTCATATGCCACATTCTATGATTCTTTATCATTGTTTAGTGCCATGAAAAAGGTACAGGACAAATTTTAACCCAGTCTCAAAATCAGTAGAGAATGTGAACATAAAATATTGAAGGAACAATATGTGCCACATTTTGACTTTATTTATTCCAGGAAAAATATATTGACTTTTCAATTAAAATTCTACAATATTTTACAATATAAAAGTATTTTATAAAGTTTTAAAATTCTCCAATGAAGATAAAAAAACCTCAGTGACTGTGCTAGACCATCACAGTTAATTTTCTGGATTAACTTTACTCTTCCTTAGCAGCAAACAAGCTGATTATTTTGCCTTCTTGACTTAGAACTGTCTTGTGGCTATGTCCATTTAAAACATTCATTTTGAGCCACATTGATGTGTAATTGCATGAATGGAAACACATGGAAATACTACCTCAGGAGCAATTTTAAATATTAGTCTGCATGGGGATTAAATACAGGGTATTTGAATGTGCAGTATTGCAAGCCTAATTAAACAGGCAATTGCCAATAAAGCTTTAAAACTAGCTCTATTGCACATACAAAATAATTGCATATACAATTTGGCTTTGTCTTGCATTGTGCTTCACAGATTTATTTTTAAATAATATCTCTCTTCTTATGGCAATTCTTTTCTCTGAGGAAAATGCTTCAGGTTTTATTTGTGTCTGTGTATTTGGATTTATGATTTCTTTCTTTTCAGTTCTAATATGACAATAATTTTATTCACAGTTAAGAAAAAATAATGCTAAGGAAAAATTAGTAAATATCTTTAAATGTCTTAAATATCTTTTATGTGTGTTTATTTTCATCACTAGTACTCTCACTATCTTCCAAAATTAGTACAGTTAGATAGATTTTCACAACTGATCTATAACCAAAGCATAAAAAAAAAACCCAAAAACCCTATTTTTTTTTGTTAGAACATATATTTTGTTTCTATCAGGACACATATGCAAAGCCATGGGAATAAAGGAAACCAACTAGAAAATGTTTCATATCAGATAATTTGGAAAAGAATATAGGTATCATTGTTGGAGCAGCATGGGATCTTCTTTTGACAGCTTTTAGTTCAAGAACACTGAGTAACCTGGAGAAAGCTGTTTCAAAAACTGTAGTTTTGTGCCAGTACCAAGAAAAATCATTTTACCAAGATGAGTGCACCAACCTGTATCAAACTTAGCTCTTCATAACTGATCTTCAATGGAAATTCTCCATCGTCCAAACTCACCTTTTACTAATACCAATGACTGCTTCAAATTATACTATTTTAATCTTTTAATTTAATTTGAACACAGATAACTCAAATCCTGCAGATCAAGCACACTTAATCTCCATAAAGACAATGTAGGGGAAAACAACGAGTTCTTCACTCCTCTTTCTCTACCCATGGCACTTACGGTATGGATGCCAGTGTCATATCATACAGGTGAGCCTGTGTATCTATTCAGTCTTTCCAGTTAGATCAGGACTGTGTCTATTCCAGGTTGTGTAATCTGAAAAAACAGACATCTTTTTGGTGCTGCTCCTTGAGTTCTTGTTTAAACATGAACAAATTAATCAACTACCTTTTTAGGTAGGAAATGTTCCATTCAGAATTGCCACCGAAAAATGTGTTTCAGGAAAGCGTGATGGTAGTTTGGGTTGTTTTCCATTTCTTGCTATTTGCAGCAAAGGAAGATAGGGTGAATTAATTTGGGACAGAATAGGTGGGAGAGATGAGACGGAGGTAATTTAGGAGCTCTGTAAAACTTTCACTCTTCTCCCTATACCACTTATGACAGCAAAGCAAATGCATGCTCATAGTAATTCTGCTGGCTTCAATGGAGTTATTCTGTGGAATAATTTGACCTTCAAATTCTAATTTTCCATCTCCTTACACCTTTGTGGAGTCACAGATACATACTCTGAATAAACACAGTAATTGTGGTATTTGATGGTTTATATCTAGTTTTTGTGTAGGTTGAATTAACTAACTAAGTGGAAAAGCTTAATGTGGGAATGAGACTGAGGGGAAACCTCATTGCAGTTACTTCATCCTCGTGAGGAAAAAAGGAACATCAGACACTAATCTCTTCTCTGTGGTGACCAGTGACAGGGAATGGTCTGTAGTAGTGTCAGGGGAGGTTTACATTGGATATTAGAAAAAGGATCTTCACCTCACATCACCACCCCATTTCCCTCAAAGCTGGCTATGTTTCAGTAAACATTTACTAATATTGTAACTGTTACATTTCTTATATATTGGCAAAATCTTATATGAGACTTAGGAAATGCACTATAAAGGCTTCTATTGTCGTGTGATTAACGGAATTTCTATTAAAAATACAGGTTTCAAATATAGATACCGATTTTTCAATTTATGTATGGTATAAATTTAATATTTTGGGGAGATTTTTTTTTTTTTAGCCACAAATTAAGGTGGAAAAGATTTTGGAGGTTGTGTGGAATACTACTATCTTTTCAAACATTGCTAGACATCTGTTCTTGAGATGCTGGAAAGCAGTGCTGCAGAAAGGGACCTGGGGGTCCTGGTTGATGGCAAGTTGAATACGAGTCAGCAGTCGAGGGAGAGGGTTGTTCCCCTCTGCACTGCACTGGTGAGGCCTCACCTTGGATATCGTGTGCAGGTTTGGTCAGCACAATGTAAGAAAGATATTAAGTTAATAGAAATTGTCCAAAGAAGGGCAGTGAAGATGTTTAAGGACCTTGAGGACAAACCATATANTCAGGGGAGGTTTACATTGGATATTAGAAAAAAGATCTTCACCCAAAAGGTGATTGGGTAGAGCAGGCTCCTCAGGGAAGTGGTCACAGCAACAAGCCTGACTAATTTTAAGAAGCATTTGGGTGATAATCTCAGGCATATAGGTGACTCTTGAAGACAGTCCTGTGCAGGGCCAGGAGTTGGACTAGATGATCCTGGTGGAACCCTTCTAACTCAGCATATTCCGTGATTTTGTGATCATTGCAAATATTTGGCATTTCTCTTCTGTAGCTCATCAAAGTGTTTCTCCACTTGGTCCTTCAAAAATTATTCCATTTAGTATCATCAGAGAACCCCTGGTATGTATTGATAAGGTTATCATAATTTATTTGCCTGTTTGTAGTTTTTTAGTGCCATATAAAATATTCTGAGGTATCCTGTTATTCCACCTGGCTGTCACCTTCCTCTAAGTTCTGAGACTGAGGTCTTATTGTCTCATATATCTGGCACTATAATGACTATGATTTTTGTGACTTCCCTGTATATAGGAAGTCCCATAAAAATATGCTTTTCAAATATATTTGTCTTCTGGATTTTTGTTTTTTTTCTATTGGCTGAGATTACATTATTATCTTCTTCTTACTGGTGTTTTGTACATAATTACAACTCTCTTAGGGAAGAAGAGAGATGTACAGATTACCAACAAAAGTTGATAGCTAGAAAAGAAAGAGTATATTATATCAAATCATTACCTGATCCTAGCATTTACATTTCACATATGAACTTTTCTTCATTTGTCTGCTATGTGGTAATGTTTATCTTACATGGTAAATAAGTGTTACATTAGTTGCTCATGAACAAACAGTTCTGATATCCAGAGAAAGGGGGATTTCTATGGCATTTCTAAATGATGAAAATCCTCTAAACTCCTTAGGATATGGCAGGTTGGCATTTCAGAGATTGGATAGTTATATTAAAATTTATAATTGTGATCCACTTACTTTTAACATTAAATTTTGACAGAAATAAATATCTGGACTGAAAGTTATGAAAACAGAATAAGATTTAATATTTTGCTTAATAGCTTTTGATTATTGGGATTTTGCATATATAAGTAAAGCATTCTCAATGTAAAATATTTTATAAATATTTTAGCTTCAGAAAAAAAACTCACATTATTTTTTCTCAGTCCTCCAAAATAGGATGTTGAGTTATTAAAACAAGCAGGGCAGACTAATGAGTACTTGTCAAAAATCTTGAGTAAGGTTTATGTCTCATTTAATTTACTCATTTACTCAGAAATAACAAGAATAAAGGCATTATGTAGTCTTTAACAATGGATCTTTACATTTCTTGCATTACATAAAAGTTATTTTATGCAATATTCCTACTTCTGCAAAAAGATTTTATGTCTGCTCTAAACATTTAGTTGGATACTTTGAAATTCTGGATACAAATGATTTCCCGTCAGTTAGTGACTGCCTTTGACTACACTGGCATTCAAAACTATTTTACATGGCTTGAAAGAAATATAAAGATTTTCTAAAAAAAAAATATTAAAATGTATGTTGTGTATGTAATTTGCAATTCCTGTCCTTTTTAATATGAAAAAAGAAGCAGCTGAATAAATATCTATCACTTGAACGAAGAATTTTGTTGTGCAGGTCTATTTATAAGTAATGAATTCGCTGCATTCACAGAACTACACAATGCCTTTGTCCTACTATACAGCAGTTTATGACCAGGAAGGAATGATTTTTGCAAAATAATATTTTTATCAGAAACTACCAGAAACCACATCTTTTATACCTTGAAAATATATTTATAATGTGAGGCAGTCTGCTAGTTTAAAATCCTGCCTAATTCTATATCAAAATACAATAAAATCTCTTAATTGTTTCATTTAGCTAGTATAATAATTACATTTTGTTAAATGTGTAGCTCACCCATGATTATTATGAAAAAATAATCCCAAACTTCATGAAAATATTTGTTAAACATTTAGACTTACATCAAGTGTTCAGATGTTCATAACTTGTCCAGATATCTGTGTGTATTTCAGTCCTAATTGGGCCACATGAGCTGTGCTTGGGTGTTGAGGCACTAGCAGCCCAGAATCCATGTCTAGTACAGACACTGAATGAAGTCAAGCCAAATCCTGTAGGTGGCCTAGTAGGTTTTAGAGTTTGTTGAATAATTATTGCCTTTAAGATCATTGCCCAGGGACAAACTGATCCTTATATTTTTTTTGTGCTATAGCAGAATTTGAAAAGCATTAACTAAAAATAAAAGCATTTATTTTTACTGCACTCGCATTGGTGTTTAATACATTTTCATTCTTAAGAAGCTATGAAATGCTAGGGTACTGGACATAAGTACAATAACAGCTTGAAGAGGAAAGCAGATTCACATCAGTGCTTCATTTGCAACTGTATAGATTCAGAGTATGAAATTCACTATTTGTACACACTTCTCTCTTTCATTGCAGTATAAATTTAAATAGCACTCCTTTGCTCAATGTGATTAACAGGTAAAATCCTGTACTTACACATTTTTATAGGGTATATAAAAATGGAGGAGACAACTGACAAATTGAGAACAGCATCAAGAGACAAATTAAAAGGCAAATTTTAGCTGCTAAAGTAAGTGATAGCTGACAAGGACTGCTGGTAAAGGATAGGTCAAAGAAGAAAATAGGTCAAAAAAAAAATCAGAAGCCTAAGTAGGGAGAATATGCTGTAAAGGAAACGGTTGATAAAAGACAGATTCTGGCCTTTTGGGAACAAAATAAAGGGGAAGAGAGGAAGATAAAGGCTTTCGATGTTTCTGCTTCTGATAACAGCAGATACTGTCTGTACAGCATTTTCAGCAAGTAAATAAATAAATAAATAAATACAGCCATGCTGGCAGCAATCAAACCAAGTTTGATATGTTAAGACATTTTAGAGGAGACTCCCACTGAGGTTTCCAACCTGTTCTTCTGCCTTACAGGACTGAAATAACATTTGTTAACATATTCAGACTTTAGCAGGCTTTTACAAACCAAAAGGAGTAGTGAAACTTTAGAATATTACCTGCCACTGCTTGAATACTCTTTTTTTCATGCAGAATGTTGATTTCTTGTCTTCAACTCAAGGTTAATTCACATGACAAATCAAGGGAAAAATTCCAGTGATGTCATAGACATATAGTACCATTTAAATTACTAAAATGCACTCAACACACCCATGGGACTGGGATATATGACATGGCACCTGCAGGAGAATTGGAAAATCTCTGAGTGACAGGTATTAGCCACATATATGTTAATATATAGTATCTATAATGTCATCATGTTCAGGTGCTAGAATTGCACACCTTCCTTCACTTTCAATGAGAACCATGTAGGAAATAGATGTTAGCCTCAGTTACTCCCCCAAATTTCCCTCAAGATTAGGTTTTCTACACATGCAAATAGTGATTATGCTAGAATGGCTGTGTGGTTGTGTTTTGCAGAAGTTAAGTATGTTGTAGTATAGTACTAAGGCTATAAGCTATCTCCAAGCAGAGTGTTTGTATTTTGTCTTCAAGGACCTCACAGGAAAAAAATTTCTTTTTAGAAAATTGTTTGGACTTCAGCTCTAAAGCCTCTAAGGCAACCTTCCATGCAGGCACAATGTACTGCTAATGGCACGGCTTATACTGTAATGGTGTGACACTGCACTGCAATTTAGAGGTGATATCAACTTTAAGTTATTAAGGTCACACACATCCAAGTCACTGGGAGAAGAAAAAATAAAGAGGCCTAATGAATTATGTAAAAGCAACATTTCCGCTGCAATTGCTGTTCCTTTGTTTTCTGAGCTACATATTTCTCAACAAATTGTACATGCTTCAAGATTTCAGCAAGACTCTGCATGCATTCCCATGTAACCCCTTTGGTAGAGGAAGCAAAGAATTTATTACTAACAAACTATTTTCCATGTTCAGAACTATATTGAGCAGGTTATGTATAATAAGGAAAAAATATGACAACAAAGTAACTAGTTAGTTATATCTGATGACAAATATTCTTTCTGAAAAAGTAATAGTGTATCAAAAAAATGTAAAACACTATCATGATGGAACAGATTTTTTTTTTTGATTGAAACATTTTTTGTTATTTAGATAATGTTGTCATTCAGTCTTGATAATCAGATACAGTCTATTTTGCCCCAGCTAATATTGTTGTCCATTTGATATCTCCTTTTTAAAATTCTAGTTTTACCAAGAGAATTAGAGTAATGTCTTTGAAGACTGAATTTCACTGAAAAGTTTAGAATAATAAAAAGAACAAAGGGAAAATAATAGAAGTTTGCCAAGATGTTTTCTAGCTACTCTATACAAGTTAATGACATTATATCCTTCTGGAGGTGCATTATTTACTCTAACTTAAACCGGGAAAAATTTCAAAATTATCACCTGATCCTTATTTATTAAACCATAAGAAAAACATGCTTATCAGCATGGAATTCAATCTGAAAGAGTAAAGGAAACAATTCTTCGCTAGATTATTATCCTATTCCTTGTCATAAATTATCTTAGCTGTCTATTACTCCTATTGACAGAGAAACTTGGGCACAGAATTGATTTTATAAACTTGCATAATTTGCTTCAGAATCCTGAAAAATACAAGGAAATATTTTGATACCTATTATTGTGATACATAAAATCTATCTTGCAGAGTTTGAAAACAAAATAAAACACAAAAAAATATTTTAAGCAAGTATTCTCAAATTAACATAAGCTAATACTCAGGGAAACTGTGTGAGTTGCATCTCTGCTAACAAACTAAGCTAACACCAAGACAAAGTAGCACAGAACTGTCTGTGTCGATAATCTTAAATTCTCTGAATTTCCAAAACAATAACAACAAATCTTGAAGTTGTTCCATGGCCCATGCCTAGTTCTGACTCATGCCCATGATCCAAATCAGTGTCAAAGACCTTTATAAAAACACAGAAAAAAAACCAAACCAAACAAAACAAAACAAAAAAAATCCCAACAAAACCCAAAAACCAGACAGCACTTCAAGTGCAGCCACACTTGTGCTGAGTACATTGTACATGGTGGCAATCACTTCCCCAGTCCCACTGGCCACACTATTTCTGATACAAGACAGGATGTCATTGGCTTTCTTGAGCATGTAGGGCTGCATGGGTTTGTTGTGATAATGACCACCTGGCACCTGGCCTTATTGAATTTCATACAGTTGTCCTCAGCCCATTGATCAAGTCTGTCAAGATCTCTGTAGAGCCTTCCTACCCTCCAGCAGATCAACACTCCCAAGTACTTTACTGTCATCTTTGAACATACCAAGAATGCACTCAATCTCCTCATCCAAACCATCAATAAATATTTTAAACAGCACTGGCTCAAATACAGAACCTTTGGGAACACCATTAGTGGCCAGAGGCAAACTGGATTTAGTTTATTCACTGCCACTCTCTAGGTCCAACCATACAGCCAGTTTTTTTGCCTGGTAGAGAGTACACCTGCCCAAGCCATGTGCAGAGAGCTTCTCCAGGAAAATGCTTTGGGAGACAGTTTCTAATACTTTACTGAAGTCTAGATATTCAACATTCACAGCCTTTCCCTCATCTACTAAGCATACTAAGTCACTTTGTCATAGAAGGAGATTTCAATACTATTTTCCCCTATAATTTCAATTGAAATATGTCTTAACTGAAAAGACCAGATTAAGAACTAAACTTTCCTTACTTTCAATAATTTGATATGAGAGAAATATATACATTAATTAAGGCAGAATTATATGAATTAAGACAGAACTTGCAGACAAATTAATTACATTTAGAAAGGCATGCATATGGATTTGATAGGCAATAAAAAGCACTGGCATACTGGAGCATGGACATAATAGCATTTCAGTAAGTAGCAAAAATTGGATTTGAACATAATTACTCTGGGTTTAGGTATATGATTTATTCTCTAATATCAATCCATTATGAAACAGAAGAGTTTAAAACATGGAATCACCTTTACCAATCCAGTGAGTAAAGAGAATTGTCTATCAGAATTTTTTCTTATATTTCATGAAATATAAAATTTCCTTTAAATATTTTTTTTGTAAAAAGCCTTCCTGTGCACAGCATATATATTTAGTCTGCTGTGTACAACCAAGTCTGTATTTTCCTGATCCCATGACTGTCACCTGAAGAAATGTTATGTGAAATACTGATTTCAGCAGAGAAAGTCTTACCAAGTAGAGTAATAATGATTTTTTATACCAAATAGAGGAGAATATTCAGGACAACTGGGACAAGATTCTGAGCATATATCTACAACTAAGCAAGTTACTTTAGGTTTCTGCATTTAAAGGTAAACAATAAACAAGTGTAATGCCTCAGTGGGTTTAGAGTAAGGTAGTTGGATTTACTCTGAGCAGTGCACGGGAGAAATAACAAAATTCTCAGAGGTTTAGTAACAACTTTTACTTGCAAGCTTTAGAACATTCCAGTTGAATAATACACTTGGCAACTTTTAACTTGACATTCTTTAGTTATCCAGATACAACGAGGCACTTAACAAGGCTTCAACTTGAATTTTTTAGTCCAGTTTATGATATATTTCGAGGAAAAGGAAGAGAAAAAGAAAGGAAAAGATAAAGGAGAAAGAAAGATTATCACCACCCTAGGATCCAGCATGGTCTCGGCTGCTTTTAAGTCCAGGGTAGAGGAGCACACCACACAGCATATGTGTTGTCTTCTTTTTATCTGTCCTGGTCCACTGGGGCCCTCCCCAGATGCGTTTATGATAATTGCAGCACCAAAGTCTTATGCCTGCATTTTACACAGTGACAGAATGTTCCTGGCAGGTCTGTGTGGTCAACATTTTGGGGCTTGTGGTGGTCTTCTACAACCAACCAACCCCCTTACAGTGAAGGCCAGTGGCTGAATTTTCAAATGCTCATGTGCTACTCAGCACATGAGTAGGGTGAGCACATGTGAGAAGGCTCAAGGGGAAAGAGGAGAGTAGTGCACCATCCTACCTATGTACAGCTCACCTTGTTCATCCAGCAATTTCCTCCTGGTTCTTTTGAGTCAGTCATCCATTTCTCTGCTCTCCTACAAGGAGGAAGAATTGATAGAGTCTATTTTATATGTCAAATTTCAGATGAGATGAATTACATCTTGTAAGTATCCATTCTACGGTGAAGGGATTCTAAGCAACTAATCCAAATGACTTCATGTTCTGTCATGGTGTTTATTTTCAAAGGCAGCAGCAAATGAAGTGGTCTGAGTATAGCAAACTGTTAATGAATCCTAGAAAAGTTATGTTTCTTTTTAAGAAATCATAATTAAATGAGGATTTTGATTTCTGATTCATTTTTGAGCAAGGGATCTTATGCTATTATTAAGAACAATGAGGAGAGTTTCAGTCTGTCACTGGCTGAATAGGTAGGAGTGGAGGCATGACATGCTTCAGGATGTTAATTCTTCCTTCATATTTGTGTCAAATCAAGTTAGACAGATACTGCAAAAATGTCTTTTCTCTGTCACATACTGATTTTGTATGTTCCAGTAAATTATGTCTTATTCTCTTAAATGACCTGTATGCCCATGAATATGTCCTACACAAAGGAAGTGGAAAATACTATCAACACTTAATTTCTTTATGATTTATTGTATTTGTCTTATAGAACAGATGTAATAAAAGAAAATGTCACATTTGAGGTGTATGTGGAGATATTCTCTGACAGCTGCTTTCTACCTTTGTTACAGGATGCAGGATTCTAACTATTTACCTGAAATACAGATATCCAAGCTTTGGTAGTCATCTTGAATTAAAGAACAAAAACTGATTCATTTTACCTCTCTATATTTACTATGTTCATAGATATATGTCCCCCTGGAGGTATGTACTTCCCTGAAGTGACTGTGAAGAAAGTCTATACTGACTCATTTTAATTTAAATGCTTATCTATTAGATGTCAAAATTTAGGTGGGATGAATTTCAATCTGTGTGATATGAAAAAAACAAATCAAAAGAGACAGGAAATCACTTAATTTGTCATTTATAATGATATATGTAGTATTGAGCGTGTATATATTATAGTCGCTCTATATAAAATAGTATATATATAAACATATGAATATGTTTATATTATATATAGTTAACTGGTATTTAGAAAGATAAGTTGATTTCTGTTGCATAATTATTCATACTAAAGTGCAGCTTAATTCTTGTAATATTCCTTAATCTAAAATAATTGCATGTGTGATGAAGCATACAGGAGTTTCCACCAGCATCACACATGTCCAATACAACCGGTGGTTTTAAAATACATAGTTTTCATACTTGTGATTACTCACAGCTGATCTCAGTCAGTTCATATTTTTCAATGGAGAAAGCTGGCTTCTATGAAGAAGACTCTACTGAGCAGACTGCACGTGTGGACTAGTAGACATACCTGTCAAATGATGTGGTAAGAGGTTACCTCCATATCCGCAACAGGAAGATAATAGAAGGAAAGGGAATCCAAATAATACTATGCCTGCATTACTTTCTCATCAAACCCCACCTCCACAGACTGCAGGGGCACCAAGGCAGGCAGTAACCCGATTTAAATACTCAGAGGAAGCCACACCTCATCTGGCCCTGTCCCAGGGCTGTCCCTAGAGAGCCTCAGATATGCATGATCAAGGCAGGACAATGTTGGACCTCCTGAGGCGGATTGCTGCCTGAGGTAGTGGGACTATGAGAGGGCTCATAACATTTGGCATGATCCACAAGCAGTGATAGATGAAATTGCACTTCTTGCAACATATATTTATAAACACTGGTCATTTAGTGTTGTTTCGCTCTAATCCATCCCAAGGGATATATTCTTGATAAGAACACGTAATTGTTGTAAGGGTGAATGTTTCAGCAGCGCACATGATGCAATATAGAACATTTTGAGGACAAATAGATTTAGGCAATTTGACTAGGAACAGGAATGGACAAATAAATGGGGGAGTAAGAAGGCTCAGTTGTGTGTCAATAGCTTGCTGTTCAGGGCATTTCTCTGCGCTTGGTCACCACAGTCCACCCTATTTAGTTATTAAATTCCTTTCTCACCCTTTCTTATGGGAGAGACTAGGGGAATGTGGGTTTGGTGGGGGGTGTGGGGATTTTAGTATAACAACTAGGGTCAGAACACAGGTTGGAGGGCCTATGTGTCCTTTGTAGTAGTTATTGGAGAAGCTGAATTTAGTAGACTGAACTGCCAGACACTGGAATAGGACCTTCAGTTACTTATCCTAACATATGTTCTTTCTTTCTTTCTTTCTTTCTTTTCTTTTTCTTTTTCTTTTTCTTTTTCTTTTTCTTTTTCTTTCTTTTTCTTTTTCTTCTTCTTTTTCTTTTTCTTTTTCTTTCTTTTTCTTTTTCTTCTTCTTTTTCTTTTTCTTTTTCTTTCTTTTTCTTTTTCTTCTTCTTTTTCTTTTTCTTTTTCTTTCTTTTTCTTTTTCTTCTTCTTTTTCTTTTTCTTTTTCTTTCTTTTTCTTTTTCTTCTTCTTTTTCTTTTTCTTTTTCTTTCTTTTTCTTTTTCTTCTTCTTTTTCTTTTTCTTTTTCTTTCTTTTTCCTGTTTTCTCTTTTTTTCTTAGATTGATCAATTTTCTGCTTCAAAAGAATCATGCTTATGACCTTAAACCAGAAGTAAGAAAGACAGATAAGTCAATTCTTGAAACTTGCCCACAAAGACCAGACCATCTGGACACTTTGTATTTGTAACAGGTGCTTTTGAGACTTAGAGCTTAATTCTGGCTCTGATTCTGTTCTGTATGGGTGATTCCATTACTGTGTGCAACTGCACATTGCATTAATTGAAGGGACTCAAAAAGGCCAAGTAAAGTAATTAGTCAGTTGGTCATGCAGAAAAGAGACTAGTGGCTTAGTGCCACTGAATGTTGAGTGCACAGATGTACAGCACTATCAGCTTTTGCTCTCTGTGGTACTCTGCTAATCTCCAGCAGGTAGAACAAAGATCTGTCTTAGTCCAGGTTTCAGTCTCCTGGAAGCAACAACATAAATATTATATCCCCTTGGGAGACAAAATCATGAGTTTGAATGACCTAAAAAAGAAGCCACATCAGCATTAAATTGTCAGAATAGTAGAAGTGCCAGATGGGCTAAATATGTCACTCAGGTTTCTAGGTTCCAGTCTGAGTTTTCACGTTTATCAAACAACAACTTTTTCTGTATCTTTCATAGATGCCATATATTCTGTTGTGTTATACTTCCTCTCTGAGTGGGAGTCATTAAAAAGCCTAGCTTGTTGCATTTCACTATAATGTAACATTTCTAGACTAAACCTTTATTTTGAAAAACATATTTTTTTCTTTTTGATCAGAACAACTGGAATCCAAAACCGGTAAACTGGAATCACAACTTGCTTAGGTGATTATTTTTACTATTATATCAGGTCTATAGATTGTGCCCTTTGAAGAATTATCTACAGTGCACATTGCAATGATATACTCTCATTACCTTCACACATAGAGCTCCTTACAAAAATTACTTACAAGAGTATAATGTAGTATTTAAAATATTATAAAACCTGCTTTTAATTTCTATTTATTTATTTTAGAACTCTGCTATATTTCACATATTCTGTGATAAGCAAACAGCAGTGTGATTGGCTCCCTCAAGAGACCCTGCAGAGAGAGAGATCGACAAATTAGATAAATGGGCAATTACCAACCATATGA